>BPLR01019805.1:0-73523 GCA_021605095.1 Caerostris extrusa
GTTCACATGCATTGCTGGTAGTAAAACGTAAGTGTCAGCCACTAGTGGAATCAATGCACGTTTTCTCTGTTGGCTTGCAAATGCCATAAACTGCGTGGGCAATAATTTCTGTAAAATGACCACTAAATATTTGTACATGAGTAAAGACATCCATCTACTGATAAGTGTAATTTCTAACGATTTACTTCCTGAATTTATCGTAGCAGACGCATTCTGTCACAGGAACAGCGTGATTATACGTCCCCTCCTCATTAAAACTGGCTGCACGGGTCAACAGTGTTTGGACCTTAGCACGAAACGCCTCATTAGTCGTCTCTACTCTGCAGAATTTGGATACCGACGAACAATCTCGTTAGTATTCGCGTCTTTGAGACTGGTCGATGGAGCTGGTAGCGTTGCTGTACATTCACGTATTGTGATTAGAATGCGAACGGGACAGATTGGTGATGCCCGTTTTAAAGAGGCCAAATTCGTTGCAGTAATTGCGAAATCGTATGCATTTGTATTTAAAGGGAGGCGTGAAATTAGTTTAATTGGGAATTCAAAGCATTGAAAGGTTTGTGTGTGTAATGCATGTGAAGTATAGGTGTGGATTATGGAATTGTTTGCATACATGTTTACAGAATACCTGATTTGAATTATCTGTATAAACAACAAAAACGTTATAATATCTATTTTATATCTAATGTCTTAATTGTGTTATAAAAATGTTAAAGTTTAGTCTAAATTTCACAAAGCTTGAAATACAATCATGGTTATTTTGTAACAAAAACAATTTTTAATTTGTAGATGCAATTGGATGGATTATGGATTGGATGGAGTTGTATGGGTGGATTAATTGTTGGATGCGATGTAAACTCATTTAGATGTAACTCATTCATATTCGTCTAGTATATAAAATTCAATATTTGTCTGTTCGGATATGTGCGACAATATTTTTATAGTGGCTGAAATTACTATTTTTTTGAATTTAAAAAAATATATAATAGCCATTAAATATTTGGATATGATTAATACACTCATGTCCATAAATTAAGGATAATTCAGAATCACACAGAAATTTAACTCTAAATAAAAATTTCACCTGTAGAATTATCACACACATCTTGAAGAAAGAATATGCAAATTACAGGAAACCACCAGATGGCGCGGATAGTACGTCACAATGACGAGAGTGTAAGAGAGGGTATATAAGGAATGGTGGCAAGAAGTAAAATTATTCACAAGCGCTTTAAAAGCCTTTCAGTGCAATAACCGCATAGTTACGGCACAAGGAAGCATTTGGATGATTTTTACGTGGTAGAATTATCGGACGACTGGAATGTGGACGTACCCAGCTGGAAGTATCCGAGGGACTTGGAATTGTCCAGAGTGTCATCTCCAGCTTTGGCAACGATTCCAAGATGATGGTAATGTGAGTAGATGTTACAGCACAGGTCGGCCCCGAGATACAACGCCGAATGAGGACCGGTATTTAGCAGTTACTGCCTGCCAAAAGAAACAGACGGAGCACAGCATCAGACCTGTCTCGTCAGCTCTCTTCAGCTACCGGCACGACAGTTTCAAGGCAGACCGTGTACAGACGCTTAGGGCACATTGGTCTATATGCTCGTAGGCCTGTCAGATGTGTTCCACTTACCGCAACTCACTGTCGCCTGCGATTAACCTGGAGTAGAGAGCATGCATTGTGGACATCGCAAAAGTGGTCTGTGTGATGTTTTCCGACGAGTCCAGGTTTTCGTTTGCAGTCTGATTCTCGCCAGACTTTCATATGGAGAGCGCCAGGTACCCGTTACCACCAAGAGAACACCATTGAACGACACCGTTACGGTGGTGCAGGATGGCTCGTTTGGGGAGGAATTATTCTTGGTTCCATAACTGACCTGCATGTTCAGAGTGTAACGATGACAGGCCACATCTATCGGGATGTCATTCTGGAACAACATGTACGTTTGTTTTCGGGGCGCCATGGGTGCTGAATTTCTGTTTATGGATGACAACGCCCGTCCTCACCGTGCAAACATTGTAGACGAATGCCTTCAATTGGAGGATATCACCCGTATGGATTGGCCAGCATACTCACCGGACTTGAATCCAGTAGAGCATGTGTGGGATATGCTTGGCCGACGAATTGTCTCCCGTCAACCCCCTCCCACCTGTCAACCGGAACTTCGGGGGCATTGCTTGATGAGTGGTGTAATATTCCCCCAAGATCAGATTGATAATTTGATACTCAGCATGCCTAGGCGTTGTAAGGCCTGTATTGCATCGTCCGGGAGACATACTCCATATTAACCATCATACTAACCATGTTATACTGTTTTTGTAAATAGGTTCTTTTTTGAAATTTGCTCCAGGAGTAAAAATCGCAATTTTATTAATTATGTCAAACATATAGCATCTCTTTTGCTCTTTACTTTTGTTTAATAAATAGACTTTACAAATAAGTCAAATTTGTTTTGCTTCTGTCTCTTTCTTTGCCTGAACTTCATTATCCTTAATTTATGGACATGAGTGTATATTGTCGTATACAAATATAATTATATTTGTATATGATTAAATATTTGTATGGCTACATAGCACATACAAGGGTGAGGTGTGGGTAAAATAAAAGTGTGTGCCACAAGTGGAGTCAAATCCACATCTTCTTGTTGGCTTTTGCAAATACCATAAAGTACGCGGCAATAATTTCTAAAAAATAACCACTAAATATTTGTACATGGTTAAAGACATCCATCACTGATAAGTGTCATTTCTAACGATTTACATCATTTGATTCGTAAGCAGACGCATTCTGTCACTGGATCCGCACGATTATAAGTCACCTCCTCATTAAAACTGGATGCACGGGTCAACAGTGTTCGGACCTTAGCACGAAACGCCTCATTAGTCGTCTGATGAACTACGCTGCAGAATTGATACCCGTCGAACAACCTCGTTAGTGTTGGCGTCTTTCAGCCTGGTCGATGGATCTGGAACATGTTGCTGTGCATTTACGTATTGTGATTAGAATGGAACGGGGACAGATTGGTGATGCCCGTTTTGAAGAGGCTATCTTCGTTTCAGTAATTGCGAAATCGCATGCATTTGTATTTAAAGGAGGCGTGAAATTAATTTAATTGGCGAATTCAAAGCCTTGAAGGGCTTGTGTGTGTATTGTATGGGAAGTGTAAGTGTGGATTATAGAGTTGTTTGGATACACGTTCATAGAATACTGATTTGAATTATCTCAATAAACAACCCAACGTTATAATACCTATTTAACAGTAAATACCTTAAATTGGTTTTAAAATGCTAATTTTCAGGCAAAATTTCGAAAGTTTGACATAAAATCCTGTTTATTCCGTATTAAAACAATATTTTAATTTGTTTTGTCTTTGCTGGATGAGATACAAGCGCATTTATTTAATGTATATTTATTTAATATATAAAATTGAATATTTTGTCCGTTCAGATGTGTTTCAGAAAGTCTTTGTTGCTGCCTAAATTATTTTTTATAATTTAAAAAAATATATAATAGCCATTAAATATTTGTATATGATTAATATATTATCATATACAAATATAACTCTATTTGTATATGATTAAATAACTGTATGGGTACATAGACCAGAACACAGGAATGAAGTGTGGGTTAAAGTAAAGTAAAAAATGTAATCAACACCACGTCTTTTATTGGCTTGCAAATGCCATAAAGTGTGCGGCAATAATTTCTATAAAATAATTGTATATGATTTATATATTGTCGTATAAAAATATAATTATATTTATATATGATTAAATATTTGTATGGTTACATAGCCCTAGATATAGGGGTGAAATGTGGGGGTAAAGTAAAGTAAAGTAAAGTATATCTCAGAAGTTGAATCAAGTCCAAGACTTCTTCTTAGCCGGCAACTGCCACAAAGTGTATGGCAATAATTTCTATAAAATGTTTCTAAATGTATCATTAAAACATCCATCTACCGATAAGTGTAATTTCTAACGATTTACATCCCTGAATTTCGTAAGCAGACGTATTCTGTCACAGGATCAGCGTGATTATAAGTCACCTCCTCATTAAAAAACTAGATGTACGGGTCAACAGAGTTTGGACCTTAGCACGAAAACGCCTCATTAGTCGTCTGACGAACTGCGCTGCAGAATTCGATACCCGCCGAACAATCTCGTTAGTGTTAGCATCTTTCAGCCTGGTCGATGCTGTTCATTTTACGTATTGTGATTGGAATGGAAAAGGGACAGGACTGAATGTGTGTCCCAGTAATTGCGAAATCGCATGCATTTGTAAGCGTGAAATTAATTTAATTGGGGAAATTAAAAAGGATTATGAATTGTTTGATTGTTTACATGTTTACAGAATATCTGATTTGAATTATCTCTATACTTCCCATATACTCCAGAAAACGGTATAATCTAAATTTTACATATAGTGTATTAAATTGTGTTAAAAATTAGGCAAAATTTCAGAAAATCTTGTTTATTTAACAAAACAATATTTTTTTAATTTGTTTTATATTTGATGAACGCGATGCCAGCTCATTTATATAGTTTGCATTTATGTAATATATAAAATTGAATACTTGTCTGTTATGATGCATGCAATAGCGTTTTTGTAGTTTTTAAAATTATTATTAAAATTTTATATTTAAAAATATACATTAAATTGTAAAAGATCCTCTTTATTTGATTTTTGATTTAATTGTATTTATACATACAACGAAATATGTATTAGTAATAGCGCAAATTTAAATTACTATTGACATTTCAGCATTTTTATTAGCTAATGTTTTCAATACTGTATTTATATATATTGAAAATAATTGAATTGAATGAAATTGATATCTTTAATTTTCATTTTTTTAAATAGAGTTCTATATATATATATATATATATATATAGTGCTTTTAAATAAATTTTAAAGTGTTCCCATGAACATGAAAGTGACCCTCTTCTTGAAGTCGTTAGTATAGGCCAGACATTAGACTATTTAGAAATTCAATGCTCAACCCACTAGGTTACTACATCAATAGTACAAAAATTATTAATATCAAATTTTAAATTTATAGATAAAGAATAAGTATCAGTTTTAGAGGGACACTTAACAGTAACAGTTTCACAAATATACGTTTGGAAGTAATTATAGAAACGCTAGAAAGATATAACTGGTAAGTCTGGAACAAATTATAAAAGAGGCACTGCTGAATTAATGCTGAAAAACTTCTTCGCATTCTTATTCCAGGTTCACCGATAGTTTGTTCCAAAACTCTCCAAGAATAAATGGCATACTACAAGAGTTTCTAACCCTTGAACACATTTTGATCTCATAATCTCACGGAAGATTGCTCACCATAAGACTTGAAATCCAGCGACCAGAAAGCAATTAGTTCGTTGTGATGGTGGCCCCCAAAAAATTAATTCAGATGGCTCTAACTCTAGAAGAGGCAGTGTTAACAGAAAACTAAGCAGTAGTAAGTAGTAAGTACTTACTTTAAGTAGCTGCGCTATCTGTGCTGGCATCTGTAGGTTGCTTGAACTGGATAGACGTCTGTAGATTCTACAAAGAAGGAACAAAAGTCATTAGTTCGCCTGGCTGATTCATTGGGCAAGAGTGATAAGTGCCGTAATTGGTTTATTGCGGTGCCTTAATTGAATCGAGGATCTGATACTTGTATCGTTTAATGGGATGTATGGATCTCTTAATTGCCTTTGGATAATTAAAGTTAAGAAGGAAAATAATATTAAATTTCTACTAGTCTTAATTTGATATGAATGGTGATCAATGTTTTATTTTACTCTTAGCAGATATGATATGATGTGGTATGACCGGTGACGCAAAATTAAAAACAAAAAACGTTTAATTTCGTTAAATTTTATCACAGAAATGTATGGAATTAAGGAATTGAAATTTTAAATAATACAAATTGTCTCAATAAAGCAATCACTTTCATTAAATTTTTTGATAATTTATAATAATAATAATTATAATAATTTTAATAATAATAATAATTATAATGATTTTAATAATAATAATAATAATAATTTTAATAATAATAATAATAATAAACGTAATAATTTTTCTTTTAATAATTGAATAATATAAAAATAATATCCGAATAATTTTTTTTTTATAATATATTAGGATAAATTATTAAGGAAATAATGGTGTTAGTTTTTGAAAAAATGAAAACTAATATTGTAAATTTTCTATCTTATCTTTTTTTGCAACTTAACTAATGTCGACTCGCAGTCATTTATACGACTCACGCCATCTGGTGGCATGAAATTCTTTTTTAATTTCTCAATAAGGTTTCTATTTAACTAAAAAAAGAATGATTAATATTTTTTCATTATTTTTGTATAGGAATTTTCATTACATAGAATTCGTTTATACTTAAAAGGGGCTGACCATATACGATTCCTAAGACATATTTTCGCTAAATTATACATAATTCCTATGTTTTAACTTTGGGAATGCATTGAACAACAATCATGACGTCACAAAAAAATTAAAATTTCTTAAATGGTAAACATATATAACAACATAAGGTGGAACACTTAATATTTTACATCTTTTATTTTTGACATAAGCAACGGTTACATAATATTAAGCAATTTTACCCGTGACATCATCTGCCTTCATTCATTTTTGCTCTACCTTTCTTTTTGGTGTTAGAACTACAATCATGACGTCACAAAATAGATCAACTTTCACAACTAGTAAACGTAAATTATATAATCACTTAAGACAAACATTTAATTTTCTACAATTTTGTTTTGGGTACAGCAATTTACACTATAGTAAGTAATTCCATCAGTGACGTCATCTCATTGAAGAATTCCTATGACGTTTAATGGCAACTCCTAATACGAATATTCATTCAATTATACTTACGATAATTATCCAAAAGCATTGACAACACATGCAGTTTACGTCATTCTTGAAATAGAACGCCACGCAGTTTTAGATACATGTGTTATTCAAAACAGAATCTACGATCATCTATTTTCCCTGTAGCTAGCTACACCAACATTTCTGTTAAATAATTTCGAAGTCATTTTCCAAGTCCAAGGAATTTCCCCTCTGGCATATTTACGAAAATGATTTCCGTTAATTGGGTATTCGATAATTAAACGGAAATGTTTTTCGAATGTTTATACGCGAAAAGTACTTTTTGGATCATTTTCACAAATCTCGTTGCAGCAGGAATTACTTATTTGATTGCAGCTTTTATTATTTTATTAATTTTGAATAAATATCATTTATTTTTAAATGGGAAAGTTGAGATTTGGTTTGAAACGGATGTTAATTTATCTAGATTCACTTTTTATGATCATGAGTAGGTACTTGAGTGTTTATTATCTGAAAGTAATTATTTTTAAGTTAATTTCCCGCTAAGAAATAGTTTTAAGGAGAGTTTTAAATACTTTTTGAAGATGGTGGTTTCGTTTCAAGTGGGTTTTTTATGATTTCTACGAGTTTAAATGGCAAGGCAATCAAAGAATCGTTCATTAAAAAAAAAGAAAGTTATTTTGGTTTTGGGAGGAATAAAAATTTAGCAATTTGTTTTTAGAAGAAAAACAAAATATGTTGAGAAAAGATTCATAAAATGGTTCATTTTATTTTGATATCATTTATGTAGGATTTGTTTGTGTGGTAATCAGCAGGCGGCGACACATCACAGTTGCTTGTCTTTGACAGAGCCTGTTTACAACGTGGGGAGTATTCAACTTTGAACTCTGACCCCACGAGAAGGGACATGACCCCGTAGATGAAGAAAGAAGAAAGAGAACGCTGGCAGGAGCGATTGGGGAGGCTGCGTCAAGCAGCGAGAGAATATATTTAACCCTTAATTAATGTAAATATCATTGTAAAATATAATATTAAATAGCTTCATTTAAAGTAACGTCCCGTTACTGCGTTTTGTCTGTCAATTCCCCTAGACACCCACTGCAAAAAGTCCAGCTATTGTTAGACTGGTAGAGAAGTCTAACAAAACTGTAGGTTCGGCCGGGATGAATCTATTGGAACCGGTGTAAATCTACAAAAATTGGGGGCTCGGCCGGGATACATCTTTTGCAAGCGGCTAAGTTCTACATTTATATGATATCAGATTATGCGATTTTTATAAGCGAGATTATGTTATCTATTTTTCTTCCGTTACACGAAATATTAAATAAAAATTATTATTTATTTTAATTGCAAGAAAAGTGAAAATAATTATAGCAAAATATTATTACATTTTTTTTTTAAAAGAATGCTTTTTAACACAGGATATGTTTTATAGATTGGTTATTTGATTTAAAAAGTGTAATATCCCAAAATAGAAAAATTTGAATGTAAATTTATTTGACACCAATATTTAATAAACACGTTATCCATTTTTGCTTAAAAAAATTTTTTTTTTCTTAAAAAGTAATTAATATTACATTTAATACTTAATATCTTCGATAAAAACAATGTTTTATATTTTTTATAAACTCTTTTATACTATAATTAAACAGATTGATATTTATTCAACATTTGATAATATTGAAAGTTTATTAAAGTAAGCCAAAACCAATTTCCGAACATTTAAAAAATTATTTTACGTGACAATGAAAATAATCGTCTGAAAAAATGCAATAACACAAAAAGATAATATTTGATAATATTTGAATATAAAATATTCAGTAATAATCTGAGCCCAATTCATCAAAAGTATTGCATGAGTGAATTTTATTCTTTCGCAATTTTTATTCTTTTCACATCATAGTATGTATAGTTAACCTTTAATACCATGGTATTGGTATTAAAGATCAACTACATTGATCACCACAACATGACAGAACCCGTGGTAAAATACCATACTGATTATAGCGTTTTTGTAGCGAGTTCGAGTCGATTCTGTACAAGTGAACTACAATCTTTGAGTCAATTTATTAAATTTTGTAATCGTGTTTTCTTCTACACACTGACTAGACGTCCTCTGTGGCGTTCAGGAGAAATGGTCAACAGGTCTCGAGACTCTTACCAGAGAGGAAATAGAGCGCAATCATGCACATCTGATGAGAAATGTTTAGTTTATAGTCTCTCATCCCGAGAGGAAATATATTTAACGCAAGCCTGCGCATTTGTTGGTATACAGATTCTCACTAGAGTGGAAGTATATTTCGCGCATCCTGCAAGTAGCTGAGTATCGGTTTTCGGCTTAGAAGTAGAATTTTCTACGAATCTATAATTATGTGTTTTTAAATGGGTTAAATATTGTATATTTCTAGTTGTATGTGTGTGGTGTTTGTTCATGTTTCAATAAAGATGCGAGTTCTCCAACATGTGCCTTAATGTCTCAACCCAATCACATCCAATAACAATCTGGTTGTCCAATCGGAATTAAATAAATTTAGGGTTATGGTTATTTATTTTGTTTTGCAATTGTCATTATTTACATTGTATTAATCTTTATTTGCATGCATTTTTTTCTCATCCTTTTTTTAACATTAGAATTTCTCCCTGCTTTTTTGTTTTGAAAAAATAAATGAGTAAGTATTAATAACAAAGAAAATGGTGTTTTGGAGTATGCAAGTAAATTTAAAAAGCCATATCAGGCCTAAAACGTTTCTAAACACTGACATAGAAAAAAAGGCTTCTTACTTGTCAACCATGATGCCAGCCCGGATGGCATGGGCAACGGATCGGAACCGCAGTTTGTCCTCCGACCTCTCCTGGAGGTGGACATCTGACGAGTGAAGGTGGATGCCAGCCACTCCCGGACTTCCGGAGGGGACGGCATCCGGTTGTACTTCGGACAGCTCGTCATCTTCGTCCAGAAGACGCCTGAAATAAAGAGATTCAACCTCATGTAATTAAATTACATGTTTCATGTTCCTATATTCACCTACAATTAAATTATATGTTTCTGATAAACACCTAATACTTCTGGGCTTGTTAGGCAAGAAATTCCTCCATGTCTATGAATTTACTTCAGATAGTTGTTTTATTAACCCTTTTGATCTCTTAATTTGCTTGTCATTCAATTGTTGAAGAATAAAAGAATTGAAAAAAATTGTCACTTAAGAGACATAATAACCGGTATACTTTCTGCTTTTAAGTCTTTTAAGCGGAGAATTTTGGTAATTTTAACAATTTTATTACAAATGCTTTTATTTGAAATATGCTCCAGTTTGAATTACACTTTGTTGTCAATACTATTGCGATATTTATTTGATGTGCTAACTTGTACTTTGTTGAAGCCCCGTAGAATATTTTGTGGGACATTAGGTGATTCTTTTTGGGGTTTGAAATAAAAAGCTGTTAGCATTTTCCTTTTTTATAGATAAGATAATAATACAGATTTCTATCGATATAAGGGTGTCCGAGAATTATTGATCACATTACAAAAATTATATTGAAAATCGAAGAGACAAGAATAAAATGGAATTGTTAGAAAATTTCAATGTAAAATACTTTGGTTGCTCGTAGTACATCCACATGAATCTTGATTTCATGGCGTGTGCTGTCAAGAAAATGAGGAGTTATTTATGGGAGTATGTAAAAGCCTTATATTGTTGTTACTAATCCCCCTGGAGCAGGAAGGCCTACACAAGGTACATGGCTAAGGGTAATATGCAGCTTCACTTTAGCGAGGAACCACGAGGACTGAAGACTGAATAAATCTCAAGACAACGCTCTACAATCATATTAGACCGAGACCTACGGTTTAAAGCGGATTTCGAACCACAACAAATATCCATGGCACGGGCGGGACTCAAACCCGAAACCTGTGGCACCGAGAGCCAGACACTCGGCCATTCAGGCCCGAAAACGTTATGTAGTTTAGGTATATGAAATATTGTGCCTATCAGAAGCTTTGTGCTAATTTCCAGGATCAGGAGTAATATATCCCAGCTGCAATTAATTTCTTGATTTTTAAAATACTTGTCACTATTTGAAAGTAGTATGAGCAACCAAAGAATCTCACATCGAAATTTATTTACTTTTACAGTTACATGGTGTTAATTCAAACATTTTATTATTTAAAAAAACGAAAATTCTTTATCCTAAATATCTTAAAGGAATAGTAATTGTTCTCTTTAAGTAGGAAATACAGATCCTTATTCTATACAGTGAACGCATCTTAAACAATATTTACTCAATCTACTTAAACAATTTTTTAAAATGGCTTTCAACACAGGTACATAGGCACTTACTCTTTCTTTTCCAGAATTGCAATATATTTTATTTCCCTTTTTGACTTGTTACCTATACACGGTACTTGATAATAGTGATAAGATCTCAAAGGGTAGATAATTATTATCGTCCGAATACTCTGATATTGTTAAGGTAATTTTAATAACAATTATTTTTAATGTCTTAATTACGGATAAAGTGAGATTAAAAAGCTTTTTAAAAAGTTACTTTTAATTACTTAAACAAATATTCACTAAAATTCACATGGATTTGTTTATGTGAGACATTTCCCTACTAAACGTTAGACACATGTACTCTGAATTTAATGATTCTGAATTTATTGATCATTTTACAATCCAAGTGGAAATGGGAGCATCACTTGATGCATTAATGTTAGTCCATGAACAATGTAAACTATTGCCATGATAATTGCTTGCTAACATCTAGATTGCGAGAAGACACTTGGAGATTGGCTCACTGTACTCATCTTCAAACTCAATATAGAGACTACAGATTTAATGTGCTCATTACGAATTACAATTACTTATTACCCATACAAAGTACTTCAATAAAAATAGGGACAAGTTCTCCAAGGGTACATAATTATTGTCGTTCTCGCACTCAGACATTGTTAGCTAATTTTCAATAACAACGTTTTTTTTAATGTCAAACGGATAAAGTGGGGTCAGAAAGCTTCTAAAATCAAATAATTTTAATTATTTAAATAAATATTCACTAAAATTCAGAACGTTAAAAAAATAACATGGAATTGTTTATGAGAGACATTTCCCTTCTATACGTTAGCACATGTACTCTCTACATTTATTGACTATTTTTACATTACCAGTGGGAAAGGGAGCAAAACGTGATGTATTAATGTTAGTCCATCCTCAAGATAAACTATTGTCATGCTAATTGCTTGACAACACTCAGATTACGAAAAGACATCTGAAGATTGGCTCACTCTACTCATCTCTTCAAACTCAATATAGACTACAGATTTAATGTGCTCATTACGAATTACAATTGTTTATTACCTAGACAAAGTACTTGAATAAAAATAGGGACAAGTTCTCCAAGGGTACATAACTATTATTGTCCTTACACTCTGATAGTGTTCAGCTAATTTCAATAAAAGGATTTTTAATGTTTAAATAGTGGATAAAGTAGAGATTAAAAAGCTTTTTAAACCAGTTAATTTTAATTACTTAAACAAATATTCACTAAAAAATTCAGAGCATTAAAAAAAAAAAAAAGAACATGGATTTATTTTTGTGAGGCATTTCCCATTCTATACGTTAACAGATATACTCTCTGAATTTATTGACCATTTTACATTCCAAGTGGGAATAGGAACATCGCTTTGATGTATTATGTTAGTCCATCATCAATGCAAACTATTAATGCAGATATCGAAGTGAAGATGATGTGTCGTGAAGACATGGATATTTCAGTCAAATTTGCTAGAAAGATTTCCAATTGTACTGCATTAAAATTGACCATTTTACATTTTAGATCCAGTAATTAGTCCATCCTGCAAACTATTAATACTTTGTTTCATGGATCAGTCAAATTCGCTAGAAAGATTTCGAATTGTACTGCATTAAAAGTAGATGGTCTTCTACTTTGTTTCATCCAAGACACACAGCATAACCCACTGATTGTTGCAGAACGTCCATTGGAATCTCTCCATGATTCAAATGGTTAGCCAATTCTCGAAGCCTGCGAAGAAAATTTTTTAGCAACATTTATAAATATTGAATTGCACAGAAAATATTGATTATTATTTTTTATATTAAATACAGATTTCTTCAATTCTAAGTGGTTAGAAAATGAGTTAGATATCAATATGAAAAGTGATCACAGAAGAATATGACACTTCATATAACATTCATCATATCCCTGTCATCGGAATACTTCGCTAGATACCTTTAACTTTACAGAGTGGACTTTTATTTAATATTTTGAGGTTCGTTATTTTTGAAAGAGTTAATCTAATTAATTTTCATTAATTAACTATTCGTTGCTCTTTTGACTAATTCTGAGCATTGTTTTCTTGCATTACATATTTTTTTACCCCGTGTGTTCCCGGGTTAGAATAGCCAAACTGTAGCTCATACATGTCGTAAAAAAGTCGATTTAAATGTACTCAGTGCTCGGGGTATTAGCGGATGGGGTAAAGTCAGACTTCTCTCTTTGCGTGCCTCATGTCTTTGTGCCGCAAGGTATGGACAAAAAGAAGCTGCATTTTTACCTTTTATCATGTTTCGTCGGCTTAAGACACATGGGTTCATTGACTTGCTTTAGATGTTGCTGTCGACCAAGTAAGATAAGAAACAACATAAATTACTTAAATAAATTTTACTTTGGTAAAATATTTTTTTTTTGTGCAACTTAAACATTTCTATTTGTCTTGTACTTTTTTTAAAGAAAGTAATCGCTAAGCAGAATACATCGCATCTGCTAAAAATCTGGGCCAAAATATAAAAACTTCAGCAATATCTCAAAACATTTTTTTGTATTTTATTTGCATTAAATTCATTGTATTTATTTATAATAATTATTATTGTAATCGCACTTATTACATGGAACAAATATCTGATTCTTCATTGGCGCAACAGCCTCATAGTGGGCCAAGGTCGTCCGCCTACAGGCAGATTTCGAAAATGAGATGTTTCCTTTTACAGGGTAGATTCTCAGCCCCACGCTCCACGCTCGACAGTCATATTAGACCGGGAACTACTTTAAAGTGGATTCCAAACCACTACAAACATCCATGGCACCTCTGGGACTCGAGACCGAAACTTGCAGCGCTGAGCACCAGAACATTAGTCACTCGGTTCCTCTGACCCCATAAATATATTTGCTATTTGTAAATGATGGTCGAGATTCAGCCTAACATGACTCAATGGCAACGGGCACTGCTGGTGAGCATTAGGGCAGAGGTTCATTCCATTGGCGGCGTTGTTGGCGACATTGTTTCAAAAAGCGAGGAGACTCGATGGAATTTGTGATGTTCAGCAACTTGCCTCGTCAGTCGACTGCCTAGTGGGAGTTTTCTACTACTACCACATCGCTACTACATACATCGCCACATACACTACTACAGTATACTGTGCCTAGAGCTGAATTGTCCTAAATAGTTTGGGAATGATGGGAGTTTGAAATCTGATTGGGCTCTGTGAAGCTGTGCCGTCATGGGAGATCGGAACATACGGCTTAAAAGTGGGATTCCAAACCACTATAAACATCCATGGCACTGCCGGGAATCGAAACCGAAACCTCGGCACCGAGTGCCAGAGCGCTAGTCAATCGGTCATCAGGCCCCAAAGGTGGGAGTTTCCTGTTTTTCTTCCATACGATACTCAAATACGGGTAGTTCCACCTAAAATTCCTTCCGGAAGGCACTACCATCCTTCGTCAGCGACATGGAGCAGAAGGCAGACTTCTACCTACAGGTATTCCTTCAGAAATAGAAGCTGCCCACCTGTTCCCTCCTTCCTGAGAGCTAGCACACTGGCGGTTGATAACATAGGCTTCAGGTTCTAATCCTGGCGGTAACATGGATGTTTGTGAGTGGTTCGAAATCCTCGTTAAACTGTAGGTCCGTTTAGTCCTCGTGTGTGCACAAGATGACCGTAGAGCGACAAAACCAAACCTTCTATGTGGGATACGACAACAAAAAAAAAAAACACATTTGAAAATGATAATTACGTTTTTAAATTAGATTAAAATAATAATTGAAATGAATAATAATAATTTAAAATGTATCGCAAAAATGAAGAGTTTAAAATGCATTAAAATATTTGTACGAAAAATTTTATAGACGTTGACAATTTTTTGCTAAATTTATTTTTTTTACTGCGAAAAATTCCACAAACTGCATCGAAAACAAAAAGAAAATAATATTCATTTTTTTTATAGTGAAACGGGGAGAGACGCTGTTTGTTATTTCTTACTCTTCGTTTTCCAACGAACTATTTTCATCCAATTTCGCATGAAGCAAAAAAAAATAAATAAATTTTCGAATTCATATCGAAAAGGTTTTTCCCATTCAGAATGACGATTTCACGCCCTGGTGGACATCGTCGCGCCCCATCATAATTCACGCTCGCTTGAATCACTCTTTAGCAGTTGAATTTGAGACACTTTTTTACGGCAAACACGGATTCTCTAAGCTGTTATGACTGATAAATTTAGAAATAAAGAAACCGCAAAGTATTGAACAGATAGAAACTTTATTTTTATTTAAAGGATACGTTGTTTCCTTTTTAATAAAGGAAAATTAAATTCGATTGATGCTTAAAAATTTTAATCAATTACAATTACTTTAAATTATTGTATTTTATTTGCATAAAATTCATTTATTTGTTATTATTATTATTATTTGTAATCGTATTTATTAAATAGAATAAATATATTTTACTATTTGTAAATGGTAATTATTTGCCCTCTGGTGCTCGGTAGAACAAGCTTTGAGTTCGTGTCCAGAAGGTACAAAAATTTGTAGTGGTCCGGAATCTACGTTAAGGAATCTACGTTCACTGTACCTAGAGAAACGGAGCAGCGTTGTCCCTTACAGTTTGGGAATGATGGGATGAGAAGTCTGAATGCGCTCTGCTCTACGGTCATGTGACTAACGACTTAAAGTGAATTCCAAAACCACTACAAACAGCCATGGCACCGCCGGAAATATCGAACCTGGCGCCACAGAACCAGACAATCGGCGATTCAGGCCCCGGTCTTATATAACTGTAGAGCATTGGACATAGGGCTGGAAACTCTACCCTCGTAAAAAGAAAACATCTCCTGTCTTGAAATTTGCATGAGACGGCCTTGGTTTACCATGTGGTTGTTGGGCCAACGAAGAAGAAGAAATGGCAATTATTACTTTTTTTAAAATTAAGATTAGAAAACATAGGAGTATAATAGTTTAAAAATGAAAAGTGAATCATTTAAAAATGAAGAGTTTATATTTGTTAGAAAAATTTTATGTAAGTTGACAACCTTTCTCTAAATTTTTTTTTTTTTTTTACAAAACAAAAAGAAAAATTCCACAATCTTCATCGTCAATAATAAAAAGAAAAGAAAATTAATTTTTTTTTTTGTAGCAAAAGGGGGAAGAGACGCAGTTTTGTTATTTCTTACTTTTCGTTTCTCCAATGAACTATTTTCATCCGATTTCGCATGGAGAAAAAAATAATAAATTTTTCTCATTCATATCGAAATGGTTTTTCACATTCAGAATGATGATTTCGCGCTACGGTGGACATCGTCGCGGCCATAGCGTGGACAGACCTACACCAACACGACTGTCGGACTCGTGGTTCAGTGACAAAGTGCACCGTTATTGAGCATTAGGGCTGAGGTTCAATCCACTGGCTGCTTTGTTATAAACGCTGTTTCAAAATGATTCAATGAGGAGATTCAATGACATTTTTGATGTTCAGCATCTAGCTTCGTCAATTGGACTACTTGGTGGAATTTTTCTGTTTTTTTTCTCCCATACGATACGCATATGCGGGGTAGTTTCCCCTAAAAGTCCTTCCGGAAGCTACTGTCCTCCTTTTGTCTTTCGACACGGAGTCAAGTCAGACTTCTACCTGCGGGTGGCCAATCACAACAGAAGCTGCCCCTTTCTCTCTCCTTTCATGAGAACATATGGGCTAAAGAATTGTGTAAAAAATGTAAAAACGTAAAACCAAAATGTAAAAACTTCGACAATATCTAAAATTCATATATTTTATTTACATAAAATTCATTGTATTCTTTCATTATCATTATTATGATCGCATTTATTACATAGAATAAATATATTTACCGTTTGTAAATGGTAATTATTACATTTAAAAATTAATTAGATTGAAATAAGCTTGAATACTATATAGTAATTTAAAATTTATCGCAAAAAATAAAGAGTTTAAAAATGCATTAAAATATTTGTAAGAAAAAATTTTGTTTAAGTTGACAACTTTTCCCCACTTATTTTTACTACTAAACAAAAGAAAAATTCCACAAATTAACAGCAAAAAAAAAAAATAATAATATTCACTTATTTTTTGGTAGTAAAATGCATTTTTGTTATTTTTACTTTTCGTTTTCCAATGAAATGTTTTCATCCGATTTCGCATGGAAGAAAAAAAAAAGATGAAATTTCGCATTCACATCGAAATGGTTTTTCGCATTCAGAATGACGATTTCACGCCCTGGTGGACATCGTCGCGCCCCATCATAATTCACGCTCGCTTGAATCCTTCTTCAGCAGTTGAATTGAGAAAAATCTTTTTTTTTTTTTGCAAAGACGGATTCTCTAAATTTTTATGACCGAGAAATTGAGAAATAAAGAAACTACAAAGTATTGAAAATGTAGAAACTTTATTTTTATTTGAAAGAATACGTTGTTTCCCTTTTCAATAGTGGAAAATTAAATTCGATTGATGCGTAAGAGTTTTAATTAATTACTATTACGTTAAATTATTGTGTTTTATTTGCATAAAATTCATTGTATTTATTTATTATTATTATTGTAAACGCATTTATTGCATAGAATAAATATATTTCTTCTTCTTTTCTCATTAGCGCAACAGCCTTATGGTGGGACAAGGCCGTCACTACTGGTAGATTTCGGAACATAAGATACTTTCCTTTTACGCCCGACGCTCTACAGTCATATTAGACTGGGAACTGTGGTTTAAAGGGGATTCCGAACTACTACAAGCATCAATGGTACGGCCGGGACTCGAACCCGAAACATTTGGCATATATCATCAGAGTGGTAGTCCCTCGGTTCTCTAGCCCCCTAAATATATTTGATATTTGTAAACGATGCCCAATTCGTAGTTGAGTGGCAACGCGCACCGCTTCTGAGGATTAGGGCGGAGGTTCAATCCGCTGGCGGCTTTGTTGTAGACACTGTTTCAAAAAATGAGCAGACTCGATGGCATTTGTGATGTTCAGTTAGTCGGATTGCTTGGTGGGACATTTCTGGGTTTTCTCCCATACGATATGCAAATGTGGGGTATTCCTCCCTAAAAAGTCCTCGGAAGGCACTAGCTTTTCTTCTTCAATGACGCAGAGCAGATGTCAGAATATAATAATTTAAAATGTATCGCAAAAATGAGGAGTTTAAAAAATACATTAAAATATTTATATGAAACATTTTGTAGAAGTTGACAACTTTTCCCTAAATTTAATTTTTACCACGAAATAAAATAAAATTCCACGAACTTAATCGGAAATAAAAAAAGAAAATAATATTCATTTTTTTTATCTAATAAAGGGGAGAGACGCAATTTTGTTATTTCTTCCTTTTCGTTTTCCAATGAAGTATTTTCATCCGATTTCGCATGGGGAAAAAAGATGAATTTTCGCATTCCTATCGAAATGGTCTTTCGAATTCAGAATGACGATTTCACTCCCTGGTGGACATCGTCGCGCCCCATCATAATTCGCGCTCGGTTGAATCCTTCTTTAGGAGTTGAATTGAAGGCACTTTTTTTTTTGCAAAGAACGGATTCTCTCAACTTTTATGAATGAGAAATTTAGAAATAAAGGAACTGCAAAGTATTGAAAGATAGAAACTTGAAAAGCTTAAGACATTTTTCATAACCGGTTAGAATATTAGATATTTTTATTTAAAAGAATATGTTGTTTCCTTTTTCAATACGGGAAAATTAAATTCGATTGATATTTTATAGAATATGCCACATTTGCTAAAATCTGGGATTAAACATAAAAATTTCGGCAATACTATGTCAAAAAATTCATTGCATTTATTTATTGTTATTATTATTGTTATCGCAGTTTTTATATATTAAATGTATTTACAATTTGTCAATGGTAATTATTTGCCCCTCGGTGTCACAGGTTTTGGGTTCGGGACCAGGGGGTGCCATGGATGTTTGTATAGGTTCGGAATCCACTTTAAAGCACAGGTCCCTATCTGATATGACTACTGCTACTACTACACTACACCATATCACTGGGCCTAGAGCTGAGTTGCCCCAATACAGTTTGGGAATGATACGGGGAGAAGTCTGATTGGACTCTGTGACGCTCTACGATCATATGAGACCGGGATTTACGGCTTAAAGTGAATACCGAACCACTAGAAACATCCATGTCACCTCCTGGACACGAACCTAAACATGTGGCACCGAGCGCCAGAGAGCTAGTCACTGGGCCATCTGCCCTACAATCTGATATGACTGTAGAGAGTTGGGTGTAGGGCTGTCAACCCCTACCCCCGGTAAAAAGAAAGTATCTCCTGTCTCGAAATCTGCAGCAGACGGCTTTAGCCCACCATGGGTCTGTTGCGCCAATGAAAAAGAATAAATGATAATTATCACTTTTTTAAAATTAGGATTAAAATACGTATGAGTATAATAATTTAAAATGTATCGCCAAAAATGAAGAGTTTAAAAATGCATCAAAATATTTGTAAAGAAAAATTTTGTTTAAGTTGACAACTTTTCAATACATTTTTTTGACTACAAAAAAAAAAAAAAAAAAAATTTCGCAAACATCAGAAATAAAAAAAAAGAAAATGATATTCATTTTTTTTTTTTGTAGTGAAAGGGGAGAAACGCAGTTTTGTTATTTCTTATATTTCGTTATGCAATGAAATATTTTCATCCCATTTCGCATGGAAAAAAACAAATAAATTTTTCGCATTCCTATCGAAATGGTTTTTCGCATTCAGAATGATGATTTCACGCCCTGGTGGACATCGTCGCGCCCCATCATAATCCACGCTCGGTCGTATCCTTCTGCAGCAGTTGAATTGGAGACACTTTTATTTTTGTGGAAAGACGGATTCTCTCAACTTTTATGACCGAGAAATTTAGAAATAAAGAAACTGCAAAGTATTGAAAGATAGAAACTGTAAAAGCTTAAGGCACATTTCATAACCGGTTAGGAAATTAGATATTTTTATTTAATTAAATAAGTTGTTTCCTTTTTCATTTGTGGAAAATTAAATTCGATTGATTCGTAAAATTTTCATTCAATTACAATTAAGTTAAATCATTGCATTATATTTGTATAAAATTCATTATATTCATTTATTGTTATTATTTTTGTAATTGCCTTTATTATATAGAAGAAATACACAGTCCAGTCACATTAATGTCAAAAGCCAGAATATACACTCTTGTGTATTCTGGCTTTAAGTGGAGTGTGGAATGTGGTTTTAAGTGGTATTTAAGTGGTATTAACTGGAATTCTTTATATACACTCCACTGCAATGTGCTGCCACCAACATCTTTTGTGATTGGCTATTTCACGTTGACGTCGAAAGTAGGTGATGATCACATTAATGTGACTGGACTGTGTATATTTCTTCTACTTCTTCTTCATTGGCGCAACAGCCCCATGGTGGGCCTAGGCCGTCTGCGACTGACAGACTTAGAAACACAAGATGTTTTCCTTTACTGTGTAGGGTTGTCAGCCCTACGCCCAATGTTCTACAGTTATATTAGACCGGGTACTGCAGTTTAAAGTGGATTTGGAACCACTACAAACATCCACGGTATCGCTGTGACTCGCACCCGAAACCTCTGACATATAGCGTCAGAGCGCTAGTCACTCCACCAAGAGGTGGAATTTTCTGACGAAAGGTGGAATTTTCTGTTTTTCTGCCATACGATACGCAAATGTGGGTTATTTTCACCTAAAAATCCCCTGGAAGGTACTACCCTCTTTTTTTCAATGACGCCAGACTTCTACGTACTGGTGCTCCATCAAAAACAGAAGCTTCCCACGTGTTCCCTCCTTCAATGAGGGATACAACAAAAACCACACATTTGCAAATGATACTTATTGCATTTTTAAATTAGGATTAAAATACATTTGAATATAATAATTTAAAATGTATCTCCAAAAAAATTAAGAGTTTGCAAATGCATTAAAATATTTGTGAGAAAAATTTTGTTTAAACAGACAACTTTTCTATAAATTTAATTTTTTTCACTACAAAACAAAAGGAAAATTCCACAAACTTCATTAGAAATAAAAAAAGAAAAGAATATTCATTTTTCGGTAAAAAAGGGGAGAGACGCAGCAGTTTTGTTATTTCTTACTTTTCGTTTTTCCAATGAGATATTTTCATCCGATTTCGCATGGGGAAAAAAATTTTTTTTCACATTCCTATCGAAATGGTTTTCCACATTCAGAATGACGATTTCACGCCCTGGTGGACATCGTCGCGCCCCATCATAATTCACGCTCGGATGAATCCTTCTTTAGCAGTTGAATTGGAGACACTTTTTTTTTGCAAAGACGGATTCTCTAAATTTTTATGACTGGGAAATTTAGAAATAAAGAATTTGCAAAGTATGGAAAAGATAGAAACTTTATTTTTATTTAAAAGAATACGTTGTTTCCTTTTTCAATAGTGGAAAATTAAATTCGGTTGATGCATAAATATTTTTATTAATTACAATTACATTAAATTATTATATGTTATTTGCATCAAATACATTTATTATTATTATTTTTGTAATCGCATTTATTACATAGAATAAATACATTTCTTCTTCTTCATCGGTGCAACATCCCCCGTGGTGGGCCCAAGCCGCCTGCCGACTGGCAGACTTCGAGACATGAGATGTTTTCCTTTACTTAGTAGGGTTGTCAGCCATATGCACAACGCTCCTCAGTAATATTAGACCGGGAACTACTGTTTAAAGTGTATTTCGTACCACTACAGACATCCATGGCAACTCCGGGTCTCGAATCCGAAACCTGTGACACCCAGCCCCAGAGCGCTAGTCACTCGGTCCTTAGCCCCATAAATATATTTGCTATTTGTAAATGACGCAGAGGTCAAAACTTTTGCGTCTTTGTTGCAAATACTGTTTCAAAAAACGAGGAGCATTAATGGCATTTGTGACATTTAGTATCTTGCCTCGTTAGTTGGACTGGCTGGTGGGAATTTTCTACTACTACTACACCCACTCACATCGCTGTGCCTAGAGCTCAGTTGTCCCTAAACAGTTTGGGAATGATGTGGTGAGAAATCTGATAAGGCCCTGTTAAACACTACGGTCATAGGAGACCGAGAACTACGGTTTAAAGTGGATTCCACCACTACAAACATCCATGGCACCGCTGGGATTCGAATCCGTAACCTGTGGTACCGAGCGCTAGAGTGTTAGATACTCGGCGATTCAGGCCCCGGTCTTATATAACTGTAGAGCGTTGGGAATAGGGCTGACAACTGTATTATGTAAAAAGAGGAATATCTCCTTTCTCGAAATCAGCAGCAGATGGGGTTTTCTCACCATCTGGTTATCGCACCAATGAAGAAGAATAAATGGCAATTATCACTTTTTAAAATTGAGATTAAAATACTTTTAAATATAATAATTAAAAATTTATCACAAAAATAAAGAGTTTAAAAATGCATTATAATATTTATAAGGAAAATTTTGTATAAGTTGACAACTTTTCCCTAAATTTATTTTTTTACCATATAACAAAAGAAGAATTCCACAAACTTCATCGGTAATAAGAAATAAAAAAATTTTCATTTTTATTTTTGTAGTAAAAGGGGGGGTAAACGCAGTTTTGTTATTTCTTACTATTCGTTTCCAATGAAATATTTTCATCCGATTTCGCAGGGAAGAAAAAAGATAAATTTTTCGCATTCCTATCGAAATGGTCTTTCCCATTCAGAATGATGATTTCACGCCCTGGTGGACATCGTCGCGCCCCATCATAATTCACGCTCGGTTGAATCCTTCTTTTGCAGTTGAATTGTAGGCACTTTTTTTTTGTTTTTGCAAAGACGGATTCTCTGAACTTTTATGACCGAGAAATTTGGAAATAAAGAAAGTTAAAAGCTTAAGACATTTTCATAACCAGTTAGGATATTAGATATTTTTATTTAAAAGAATACGTTGTTTCCGTTTTCGATAGTCGAAAATTAAATTCGATTGATGCGTAAAAATTTCAATTAATTACCAATACGAATTTTTTTCTTCTTCTAATGCAGCTGTCAAATAGACCGTGATCTTCGCCATAAGGGCTGCACCGATGTTACTCACTTTGCATTACCCAGGGGGCGCGTGTAACTTGAAGATAATGCCCCGCAGAGCTCTGCGATCCTATTAGGACCGGGACCTACGGTTTAAAGTGGATTCGGAACCATTACAAACACCCATGGCAACACCGGGATTTGAACCCGATACCTGTGGTACCGAACGCCAGAGCGCTAGCCATTCGGCCATTAGGCTCCAATTACTATTACGTTAAATTATTGTATTTTATTTGCATAAAATTCATGGCATTCATTTATTATCATTATTTTAATATCATTTATTACGCAGAATAAATATATTTACTATTTGTTAATGGTAATTCCCTCTGGCGCTCGGCACCACAAGTTTTGGGTTTGTGTCCAGGGGGTGCCTTGCATGTTTGTAATGGTTCAGAATATACTTTAAACAGTAGGTCTCGAGCTCACATGACTACTACTACTACACACACCACATCATTGTGCCTAGAGCTGAGTTGACTAGTTTGAGAATGAGGTGAGTGAGAAGTCTGATTGGGCTCTGTGACGCTCTACGGTCATATTAGACCGGGAACTAGGGCTTAAAGTCTATTCCGAAGCATTACAAACATCCATGGCACCACCGGGACTCGAATCGAAACCTCTGGCATCGAACGCCAGAGCGCTACTCAGTCGGCCATCAGGGACCCAAAGGTGGGAGTTTTCTGTTATTTCTCCCATACGATATGCAAATGTCGGATATTTTACCCTAAAAGCCTTCCCGGCAAGCACTACCCTTCTTTATAAATGACGCGATGTAGAAGTCAGACTTCTACCTACGGATCCTCCATCAAAAACAAGCTGGCCATCTCTTCCCTCCTTCCAAGAGGGATACGACAACAAAAACAACACATTTGCAAATGATAATTAAATTTTTAAATTAGGATTGAAATGCGTTTGAATATAAAAATTTAAAATTATCGCAAAAATGAAGAGTTTAAAAACGCTTTAAAATATTTGTGATAAAAATTTCGTTTAAGTTGACAACTTTTCACTAAATTTATAAAAAAACAATCAAAAGACTAACAAAAGAAAAATTCCACAAACTTCATCGGATATGGAAAAAGAAAATAATATTCATTTTTGGTGGTAAAGGGGAAAGATGCAGTTTTGTTATTTCTTACTTTTCGTTTTCAATGAAATATTTTCATCCGATTTCGCGTGGGAAAAAAAAAAATTTTTTTGCATTCATATCGAAATGGTTTTTCACATTCAGAATGACGATTTCACGCTGTGGTGGACATAATAATTTACGCTCGGTTGAATCATTCTTTAGCAGTTGAATTCGATACACTTTTTTTTTTTTTGAAAAGACGGATTCCCTAAACTTTTTATGACTGAGAAATTGAGATATAAAGACACTGCAAAGTACTGAAAGATAGAAACTTGAAAAGCTTAAGATATTTTTCATAACCGGTTAGGATATTCGATATTTTTATTGAAAGAATACGTTGTTTCCTTTTTCAATAGCGGGAAATTAAATTCGATTGATAACAGGCGGGCTGAAAAGTTCATAGGCTGATACATAGATGGCGCTACTAGTATTAAAACCATAGATTTTTAATCAGCCCTAACCTTCAAAAGACACGTGTATATATGTGACAGCTGTTGCACAGTATTGAGTTATAGCATTTTTGTGAAGTTATATCATTTTTAGTGTTAAATGATTTGACTGTTTGAAATTAGCCATGTTTCATCCATTGTCACATATCGAGGCAAAAATTCGGGTTTATTACGATTGAACAGCTCCAAACACTGCTTAGAATCCTCAATTCGTTGTTGTTTTGGGTCGATTGTGAGCTCGCGCGGCACCCACTTTCAACAGAGCTTTCGCATATCCAAATATTCATTCACGATATATCCAACACGTTCCTTTGATATCTTTAGGGTCTCAGCTATCTCAATCAACTTCACTTTACGGTTATCAGAAATTATTCTGTGGACTTTTTTGATGTTTTCGTCGGTAACAGCCTCTTTGGGGCGTCTACTGCGTGCATCGTCTTCGGTGCTCATTTCGCCTCGTTTAAATTTAGCGAACCACTTCTCTACGGTTGATTTTCTGGTGCAAAGTCCGAATAATGTTTATCAAGCCAAGCCTTGGCTTCATATATTTTTTTCGCCAAAAGCTATGCTTTATTAACACACGAAATTTCCTTTTTATCCATTTTTTCAAACTAACAAAAGTTGCTTCACTAAAAATGCTATAACTCACATACTAATAGTGCAACAGCTGTCAAATTTATACACGTATCTTTTGAAGGATAGGGCTAACTAAAACTCACATGGATTTAATACTAGTAGCGCCATCTATGTGTCAGCCTATCAGCCTTGTTATGTAGTGCAACTAGTACCCGAGGCGTTGAAGTTAGCCTCCAGTCATCTTTTAGTGGTCGTAAATGCTTCGATGCATGACCAAAATAAACTTTAGGCCTAGTGGAATTTTGTTTCTTTGAAAACTGGCAAGTGTTTCGTTCTAACTGAAAAAAAGAAAAGAACAAACCTCGTGTGTTGCGCTCAAAGCTCAGGCATTCAAGTGTAGACACGGCTTTACCAGAAACATGAGACGAAAATACATATGTAGTGGAATATCGTATACTTTAAATGCATGCTTTTTAATAAATGAAATTAATACAATCTTTCATCTTCATATAAGTTTCTCTAAGCCTTATCTTATCTTATATCTCAGTCTTTATAAGCATCTCTCATATAAGACCCTTACTCCCTATGTGCTGTCAACAGCTTGTAAAATTTTTTATCTTAACCAACTTAACTTTTCCAGTTATCTTAATTTCAGTCAAGACAACTTTATCCAATCGAGGACGTTCGAAAGCTTTTGTCAAGACCAACCGTTAATTCACTTTCGAACAGCAATCGAACGAATGTTTACCAATTTGACAAACGTTCCTGGCTGGATGGAAAACGTTCATTGTTCAATCTTTGATCAGCTCGTCCATTTTCGATAAGAATCCTACACATTACATGAAACTATTACTGTGGTTGTGAATAATGCCTTTAAGCCATTTAACGACGTTATCGACTGATCTAAACAGCGCCCTCTATCACTTAAACGCGACCTTCTAAACCCATATTTCATTGTAAGTCAAAAGAAAGTTTATTTTTGGTTTCCCTCTACAACTTTTTATAACTAGGTGTATTTTTATAATTTGGAGTATTTTTAATTAGTATTTTTATAATTTGGCGTATTTTTTTGATTTGGCATATTTTTTGATTTGGCGTATTTTTATAAATTGGCGTATTTTTTGATTTGGCTTTTTTATTTTTTAATTTGGCGTTTTTTTATATTGGCTTATTTTTTTATTTGGCGTGTTTTTTTTAATTTGGCGTATTTTTTAATTCATCGTATTTTAATAATTTGGCGTTTTTTATAATGTGGTCACCCTTTATTTGCGTAAACCATAATCAACATAAATATGAAATTAGTAAATTTACGGAATATCACGAGATATTTATGTCCGCTATTTTAACACTTCGTTATGAAAGATATTTCATCTTTAGTTTCTTATTGTAAATTAACACGGATATCCTTGGCCGCATAGCGGCCACTAAAGCTCCTTCACTGTAAAAATTTTGAAACATAGCGTTGGTCTCATGCCCTTTGAGTTAATAAGAAAAATAGATAATTAAATGCCATTTTTTAAAAAGATTTATTTATTTGATAAAATTAAAAAAAATGAAAAATAACAAAAATTTCAAAAGTGTAGATGTTGATGAAATCAGTTGCATGTAAAAAAAAATAATAATAAATAAAACAGAAGCGAACTTTTTTCATCTAGGCAGTTGAAAGGAATGAATTTAAAATAATTAGAATAGTGCGAGGTCTTTTGCAATGTTTGCGGGAAGAAATATCACAATCGTAATTTTGTAGGATATTTAAAACGGGGTTATTGATGTTTCGCATATCATTATAGAATTTAGTAGAAATTTTGTGAATAAATTGTCTTAAACTTGGAATCGAAAGATCTCGTCTAATATCGTCATTACGAAAGTACCAGGGTGAATTGGTTAACATTCTGAGAGTTTTGTTCTCAAGCCTTTGAATAATTCCAAAATTTGTACATGCAACAGAGCCCCAAACTGGGCTTGCATAAGCTAATACTGGACGAAGAAAGAAGATATATTAGAATTTTAGATTTTGATTAAAGGATATTGAAAATTGTAATATTTCATCTTTATACTATAACATATAATGATACTACTATTTACACGCTATGAAACGGGACATTACATCACAAACAAGACAAATAATATAAAAAACAAATAATATAATAAATAATATAATATTTGGTTTCACTTTCCACTTTTTATAATCTGACCTTTTTTTTTTTTTTTTTAAATTTGGCATATTTTTTTAATTTGGCATATTTTTTTAACTTGGAGTATTTTTTAATTTGACGTATTTTTATTTTTGTGTACCTTTTACTTTACCTTTTATTTAAATAAACTATAATCAGCATAAATATGAAATTTGTAAATTTAATGGCATATCACGAGATACATGTGCTAGTTATTTAAACACGTTGCTGTGAATGACATTTCATATTGAAACACATAGTGATACTATTATTTAAGCGACACAAAATGAAACATTACATCGTAAACAAGACAAATAATATTATAAGCAGAAACATTTATGAGGACTTAAATTTTCAACGTTGTAAACAAATGATTTTCCTGGAACATTCCTTTTTTACAATAAAGAGACTTTTGTAAAATAAAATCATTTAATTATATTTTGTAAATAAAAAATGCATTATAGATTATGATTTGCAGAAAAGACATAGTAAAAGTTAGGGCCGGACATGCATGTGGTTTTGATTCAGTGTTGTTCGTGGATACAAACTAAATTCTTTCTCAAAATAATTAAGCGATAATTAGCTGCCCTATTTATTTAAATTACAGACAGTACTGCCCAACTGCAACCCATAACACGCAATTATATATCAAATATTTAATCATGTTAAAAAGCCAGTCCGTTAGGGTCTTTGTATTCTCCGTAATGCCTGGAACTCTTACTCGATTCCTTGTACATTCCCCTATTTTCTTTCTCCCTCTCCCATTATGGGCTCCAAATTCTAACGCCCGAAAAAAAAATCTGTAAAGTCCAAAGTCCAAAGGGTCAATCCGTCCTTGAAAGGAACGTGCGTTTTAATTTTTATGGCGTTTTTAAACGATGGAGCCTTTAAAAACGCTGCACTGAAAACAGCAACAAAAAAAAGTATAGTACCATATATAAATTGAAATGTGATGTAAAATTATGTATATTAAAGTTAGGGGTGGATATGCGAGTGGTCCTGATTCATGGTTTAACTGAAATGTTTCTTTTTGCTGTTATATTTCTTAAAATCTGCTAACAAAGCACTGCAAGTTTAAGGTTCGTTTAAACATGTTGTTTACGACAAAATGTTCTTTAAGGTTATTTGTATCCTCCGTACTGCATTGGAACTCTTCTCTCGACTCTGCACACTCCCGTTTTTCTTTCTCCTCTCTCAGTATTGGTTCCAAAGTCTAAGGGGTGGAAAAAAAAAACAACAACGTGCAAAGTCTAATATAAGGTGTGATTTGTCACTCGACGGTTATTTTGTGCACACTTTGGGCTAATCAGACCGGAACCTACAGTTTAACAGGGATTCCGAACCATTAACAAACATCTATGCTACAGCCAGGATTCGAACCTGAAGACTGTAGTACCAAAGGCCAGAGAGCTAGCCAATTGGCCATCAGGCCACAATCTCATGTAAGGGTTAACCCGTTCTAGTAAGGAACATGCGAAGTCCAAAGTCTAAAGTAAGGGTTAACCCGTTCTAGTAAGGAACATGCGAAGTCCAAAGTCTAAAGTAAGGGGTAACCCGTTCTTAAGGAAACAAAGTCTAACGTAGGGGTTAATCCGTTTTGAAAGGAAGATCTATCAACCAATCAAGTTGTTTTGTTGCGGGAAGACATGGTGGATCTTTACTGACATACTAAAGTATTTTGGCTTATGGACATGATCAAGAGTTTGTGTGGAGACATATATGCCCTGTGGTCATAAAAATATTAATGAAGCGAAACCATTGTTACATCAACAGCAAAATGCAGTCATATTGCATGTTAGTCTGTTATTTTCAGTGACATTTGTTAAATTAAAATGGGGAACGAATTTGTAACCTCTTTCTCTGAAGTAACAAGCAATTTGACAAGCCTTGGTTACATTTTAACTGATTTGTCAATATTCCACAATTTTCGAAATAAATTAAAAAGTAAAAAAATATAGTTTAAAACATTTTCTCCTCATCTAAGAAAAAAATTAATTTCTAATTCAAAGAAATTTTTTTTTAAAGTCAAATTTATTTTATTTTATTTTTCTTTATACTTATTTTTACTTTCATTGAATTTATATTTTAAAGAAAACATTTTATCTCGCATTTTCTTGGCTTTTAATAAAGGATGAATTTTATTTTGAAATTGCAAGCATTTTACGTACTATTTTTGACAGTCAAGTTATTTAAATTGGAAGAAGAAAACACTTCTTAAAAAAGTAGAATTTGCAAGTTTGATTTACAAAAAAAAAAAAAAAGAAAAAAGAGCACTCTTTACATTTTTAAGTTAGAATTTTTTACAAATTATGCTGTAGGGAATGAAAAGAAAAATACTTTCAAATCCATTTCTTTACCGCATTTGTTAAAGTTACATTTTTGTATTTGGATTTCAAAATATTTATTTTATAAATTTTCTCGTGCACTTAGATTAAAACAACGTAGAAGTTTTCAAAATAAATAACATATTTTAAAGCCCGTTTTTCCTTAGAAATACACAGAAGTTTTATAAACATTTATTTTAGTTTATTTAGTTTGTTTTACAGACAAATGTTAATTAATAAGACCTAAAAGGTAATTTTTTACTGTATGACAAAAGAGGAGGATTAAAAATAATCAGCAATACTTTTCAGTCATTATTTAGGAAGAATATATATATATATATTCAAGAATAAAATAATATGTATTGCTTATTTCTCGTAAATCAATAAAAAAATGAATACTTTACAGAATTTCTTTGCATTTTAAATCTTTAAAATACAAATTCAAAAATAAACTTTTGAATAAAAACCATGATTCCTCCCACCGTAAGCAGTATTTCATAATGTTACGAAACGCTATCCAACGTATATTGTAGCATTTTCTCACAGGAAGAGTTGTAGCCTTTCGTTCCCAGAAGAGAGGATTGTATATTCTTTAACAAATACAAAATAACAACCTATCACTCAACTTTGATAGCAGATAAGCAGTGTCGTGGATAGTTATATTACATGCAATTAGTGTTTTGTACTAATAAGAACAACCTATCACTCAAATTTGCTGGCAGATGATCAGTATCATGGACAATGAGACCTCATGAAATTAGCGAACGTCTGTGCGATCTTCACAGATCGAAACAATTACAGATGGAATATGGACTACACCATGAGTTGTTGCATCGTAAATAATGATAGACCACATGCTTAAAAAGTGTCGACTCCAATGAGAAGTGAGGGAAGCTGACCCCACCATCTTTTGATGGATTTTCTTAAAAAGAGGTTTTTGAGAGAAGTTCAGCGACGAATCGACAATTAGTAATTTCTTTTTTTCACTGTAGTGACTTAACAGGCCGGATGTTGCCTGGTCCGTCCTGTTTTCAAAGTGAGCCCCTTGTGGTTTCGTTTATCACGCCTATGACAATTAAGGTCGGCCGCAAATCAGACGCAATAGATTTATCGTAGACTGGGGGAACTCTGAAATCTCCGACATTGGATTGAACTGCACTGGTGCATCTAATTTATATCTTTAATTGTCTTACTTTTTTTTTGTTATTAGAGTTTTGTATATATATATAATGCTTCTAAATAAAAATAAAAATGTTTCCAGGAACCTGAAAGTGGCCCTCTTCTTGAAGTCGGTATAGGTCTTGTATAGGCCGAGACGTTACAATGTACCGATAAGAAAAAAAAATAAATAAACGTATAAAACCTGTAAATGAAACATGTGTGTATACCACGTGTAATTTTTTTTAAATTAATATTTTACACACAGATTTTAATTGTAATCACATAATAATAATAATATTTAAAAAATTGTGATTTTAAGGGCTGCCAAAAAAATCAGACAAATTTGGAATGAAATTGATAAACATAAAAATTTATGAGATTAAGTACTTTAATTTAAAAGCCTTAATTAGTTTTAAAATATATTCAATTGAAAATCTATGGAGAGAGTTTGTACATTAAATTTTTTTTGTTGTTTGTTAATTAAAATTGCATGCAGCCTATTCTAGAACATAAATTGTTGAGAGAAACGAAGAAACTTTTCAATCCTATTTTCCGAAGCTATTAACGTTAAAAAGCTTTTAAATCCATCTCACTTTTCTGCTAAAGTTCTGTTATTTATTTTTCTGAAAACGTACTAGAAGTGGAAACATAAAATAGTTGCAAAAGGCAAAAAAGAAATATCTAGAGGATAAAATGTCGCTGAATAACTACCCTATTGCTTCGAATTTCGAAAGTGAAATTGTAATTTATTTACTGAATTTTTTTAGCACAGTTTACGACTTTTTAGCACAATCAAGAGAAAAGTGTTTTTTTTTAAAAAATAAAATAAGTATTTTTGTTAAATAAAAGATTAATTAGCAATGAAAATTTACTCCAGGAAAGTAAATATTCGAGTTAACTGAAGTAAATAACAAAATTAAAAAAGTTTTAAATTATATTAATTATTAATTATTAGATTAAAGCATATTAAATATATGGAAATATATATTACGCAAAAAATTACTTTTGCCTTTTAAATAGCAGCCAGTGTCAAGAGCAGCCAGTGTCTGTGTATCAGAATATTATATTTCCGTTTTTACACTTTTATACTATTTCTTACAATATTTTAAAAAAGAATTTTTAAATTTTCTACAGACTTGAGCACAACTATTCAATTGCACTATTCATTTACCATTATTCTTCATTAGAACAACAGCCCCATGGGAAGGGGGGCAAGGCCGTTTATCTACTGGTAGATGTCAAGACAGGAGATGTTTTCTTTTTACGGGGTAGGATTGTTAGCCATACACCCAACGCTCTACAGTCATATTAGACAGGGATCTACAGCTTAACGTGGATTCGGAACCACTCACAAACATCCATGCCAACGCTAGGATTCCAACCTGAAGCCTATGGTAATAAAGACCAGAGTGCTATACAATTGGACATCAGATCCCGCTTCTATTCAACCAATGGCTTGCCATTATAATTCTTTAGAAAAATGACCTCAAATACTACTATCTAAAGCATAGCCAAACATTTCATAAGGTATTTTCTACCTTTCAGAAACTAGACGCTTTTAAAGCATAATTTCGGCCAACGCTCTACAGTCATATTAGGCCGGGGCCTACGATTTAGAGTGGATTCCGAACCTCTAACAAACATATACATTGCCATTGCCAGGATTTTAACACCGAAACCTGTGGCACAAGAGATGCCATCATTCCCCACTAAAACATTGTAGAGTAAGGAATTATCGTTCATTTCTGATACAGTGACTACAGATTTCTTTTTGACATCACTTGTCAGATTTGGAACCAAGTTCTGTTCGATTGGAAGTCTCACAGATTAATCACCAGACAGCTCTGGTCTTATCTTTTTATATGCAGAATATTTATTTTTTAACATTTAAAATCGCTTATTTTTCTATTCATTAATATTCTTTAAAAATTCCCTCTTTTTTAACCTTTTATTTAAAATTAAATTTGCAATAAAACTTCACGCGTTTCATTAAATTCCAGTATTGAAATCAATGTATAACACACGAATTAGGAACACACGACTTAGGGAAAATAGTGCATGCTTTTTTAATAAAAAGTTTTGAGAATTTAACAATCAACGTAAAACATTAATGATAATGTAAACTGTAATAATTTTTAAGAAAAATAATGTAGTAGTTTTTCGTTTAAATTTACATAAATCTTTTATTGGAAATTGATAAATTATGCTATCCGAAATTAATAGTGCATCTTAAAAAATTAAAATCTACCTAAAATATGGAAAAAGGCAATATGCCTATTTTTAAATAAGTATTTAATATACTTTTAACAAAATAACTCATTTTTAAAATAATTTTAATTAAAAATACTAAATATCAGTAAAACTATTTTTTAATTAGTTTTCAATAATTAGCTCTGCAAAAAAATAATTTTAGATTTTATGTGGGACATTAATTCAATGCATGGATTAATATATTATTTACTTAGTATTTCATATATTAAGGGAGAAAATCCTTTTCAATTTTTAATTTATTCATAAAATACACAATTTAAAAAGTGTCTGAAATGTAATTTATAAATCTCTCATTTGGCTTTATTATTCCTAAAAGTATAAAAAAATACTAAATATGGGATATAATATTCCTTTTTAATTGGTTATTAAAAATAATAGTAAATTTTTTGAACTCCTGCATTTTAAGTAATAATAATAATAATAATAAAGTGAAAATAATTAACTATTTGCAATTAAAAGAAGTCCAGTTTGAAAGCTTCATTATATTTCATTCTATCCTTTTTGAAACTTCTGCATTTTTTTTACCTTATAAAAATGACGTATTTTCATAAGGCATCAAAGCATTAAAATATTTTTATCAAAGGCAGGCTTTAATTGGATATTAAATATGCATCTCTCTAATAATTTTTGGTCGTGTCTAGGTTTATAATTTTTCAAAGCAATTTCTTTTAAAAATTTCTACAAAAAATGTGAGATATGCTCATTAAAAATGTGTCCTTGAAATTATATAATATATTTTTTAATGATTGATTTCAGATTCAAATTTGATGTTAATTAGTGCTTTACTATCTTTATTGAAAATATATTTTAAAAGTTTAAACACATTTTTATATCGGGCAGAATGTTTGAGATTGGGACTTTTGAAATATTTTTGTTGTTTGGCATGCAATTTATAATTCATAACTAATAAATTTAATATAAATTTTCATTTTATAAGCCATAAATATTTTAGTATAACAAGAAAAAATAATTATTTATTGAGATATTATTTTTCAATATTGGTAATTTTGACAAAAATGACGTGTGTTTCTATAAAGATAGATTTTTAGCAGATTCAGTGTTATCCAGGGTGTATCGTTCAGTTGGCTATGTTCTAAATTCATATTTCATCAACATAACTTGGAGAAAATATTCAAGGATGACATTTGGAACTAAAATATGGAAAAATGCAATCTGTATATTTTTAAATAAGTATTTAATATACTTTGAACAAAGTAACTAATTTTAAAAATAATTTTAGTTAAAAATACTAAATATCAGTAACTATTAACATTTTTTGTTTTTTTAATTGTTTTTCAGTAATTAGCTTTGCAAAAAAATAATTTTAACTTTTATATAGAAATTAATTCAATGCGTGGTTTAATATAATATTTACTTAGTATTTCATATTTTAAGAAAAAAAAAATCCTTTTCATTTTTAATTTACTCATAAAATACTCAACTTAAAAGTGTGTGAAATATAATTTATAAATCTCTTATTTGGCTTTATTATTTCTAAAATATAAAAAATATTAAATATGGGATATAATATTCCTCTTTAATTAGTTATTAAAAATAATAGCAAATTTTTTTGAACTACTGCATTTTAAGTAATAATAATAATAATAATAATAAAATGAATATAATTAAAACATTTGCAATTAAAAGAAGTCCAGTCAGAAAGCCTCATTATATTTCATTCTATCCTTTTTTGAAATTTCTGCTAGTTTTTTACCTCATAAAAATGACTTATTTTCATAAGGCATCAAAGCATTAATTGATATTTTTTAACATCAAAGGCACGTTTTAATTGGTTATTAAATATGCATCTCTGTAATAATTTTTTAGTCGTGCCTAGGTTTTTAATTTTTAAAAGCAGTCTTTTTTTTAATTTTGACGAAAAATGTGAGATGTGCTCATTAAAAATGTGTCCTTGAAATTATATAATATATTTTTTAGTCATTGATTTCAGATTCGAGTTTGATAGTAATTAGTTTTATCATTATGGAAAATAACCTTGAAAAGTTATAATGTTTTTGTATTGGACAGAATATTTGAGATTAATATTTTTATTGAAACTTTTAAAATATAATATTTGTTGTTATCTGGCTAGCAATTTATAATTCATAACTAATGAATTTAATATTAATTAACATTTTATAAGGCATAAAAAAAAAAGCTTAGCATAAAAGAAAAAAGTAAATATTTTATTGAGATATTATTTTCCAATGTTGGGAATTTTGACCAAAGTGACACGCGTTTCTATAAGGTAGATTTTTAGCAGATTCACTGCTATCCAGGGTGTATCATTAAAGATCTGCTGCATTAAATTCATATTTCATCAACGTATAGTAACTTGGTGAAAACACATCAAATCGCACTGTAAACTTTTGTCAGGGAGCATCAGGGCGCTAGTCATTCGTGCCATCAGGCCCACTAAATCATTCTAGCGTAAAGATTTATCGTTCATTTCCTGGTACAGTGACTACATCTTTCTGTTTGACATCACTCGTTGACATTTAGAACCAAGTTCCGTTCAATTGGAAGTCCACAACACTAATCCCCAGAAAGATCCGGTCTTATTTTTAACATGTACAATATTTATTTTTTAATATGTAATATATTTATTTTTTAATATGTAAAAAATCACTTATCTTTCTATTCATTAATATTCTTTTCAAAAATTCCCTCTTTTTTTAACCATTAATTTAAAATTAAATTTGCAATAAAACTTACTGCGTTTCATTAAATTTCAATTCTGTAATACGTGTATAACACACGAATTCTCTGTAACATAACTAATGGGAATTATACGAATTCTCGGAAAATAATACATACTTTTAATAAAAAGTTCAGAGAATTTAACAAACATTGTAAACCATTAATGATAATGTAAACTGTAATAATTTTTTAAAAGAATAATGTAGTAGTTTTTTTTTTTTTTTTTTTTTTTTGCGTTTAAATTTACATAAATGTTTTATTGGAAATTGATATATTATGCTATCCGAAATTCATTGTTCATTTAAAAAAATAATCAATAAAATAAAAGTTTCCAACTAAAATATGAAAATATGCAATCTATATATTTTTAAATAAGTATTTAATATACTTTTGACAAAATAACTAATTTTTAAAATAATTTTAGTTAAAAAACTAAATATCAGTAAAACTATTTTTTTAATTGGTTTTCAGTAATTAGCTCTGCAAAAAAAAATTATCTTTTATATAAGACATTAATTCAAAGCATGGTAGAATATAATATTTACTTAGTATTTCATATATTAAGAAAAAAAGTCATTTTCAATTTTTAATTTATTCATAAAATTCTAAATTTAAAAAAGTGTTTGAAATGCAATTTATAAATCTTTTATTTTGCTGTATTATTCTAAAAATATAAAAAAATATTAAGTATGTGATATAATATTCCTTTTTAATTAGTTAATAAAATTAATAGTAAATTTTTTTGAATTCCATAATTTTAAGTAATAATAATAATAATAATAAAAATAAAATGAAAATAATTAACCATTTGCAATTAAAAGAAGTCCAGTATGAAAGTCTCATTATATTTCATTCTCTCCTTTTTTTGAAACTACTGCAAGTTTTTTACTCATAAAAATGATTTATTTTCATAAGGCATCAAAGCATTAAGTGATATTTTTTAACATCAAAGGCACGTTTTAATTGGTTATTAAATATGCATCTCTGTAATTTTTTAGTCGTGCCTAGGGTTTTTAATTTTTAAAAAGCAGTCTCTTTTTTTTTTTAATTTCGACGAAAAATGTGAGATGTACTCATTAAAAATTTGTCCTTGAAATAATATAATATATTTTTTAGTGAATGGTTTCAAATTCAAATTTCATGTTAATTAGTGTTTTATTATCTTTATTGAAAATGTGTTTGAAAAGTTGAACACATTTTTATATCGGACAGAATATTTGTGATTAATATTTTTAAATTAGTTTTTAACTTTTAAATTATAATATTTGTTGTTATCTGGCATGTAATTTATAATTCATAACTAATAAATTTAATATTAATTCAGCATAACGTAAATTAGCATTACAAGAAAAATTAATTATTTATTGAGATATTATTTTACAATATTGGTTCGATTTGTCATTCTATGGTCATTTTGCTCAAACTTTGGCCAAATTAGAACTGGACGTACAGTTTAACGTTGATTCACTAACAAACTAACAAACATCCATGCTACCGCCAGGATTCGAACCTGAAGCCTGTGGTACCAAAGACCAAAGCGCTAGCCAATTCGCTATTAGGCCAGGCTTCCAGTATTGGAAATTTTGATCAAAGTGAGGCGTGTTTCTATAAAGGCAGATTTATAGCAGATTCAGTGTTATCTAGGGTGTGCTGTACTAAATTCATATGTCATCAACAAAACTTGGAGAAAATACACCCAAGATGACATTTGGAAAGTGAACTGCTCCTTTTTACTGTTTGGTTTATTGATCTGAATACATTTGCCAGTACATTGGCAGATATAATTAGTTAATTTCTAGTGTTCCTGCTACACTACCCCCACACTTTCCACCACAATATGGAATGAATATGTAAACATTGAGGTGTTTTGCTTCTTTTCTTACAATGCCAGATATTTTGACCAGAGGATATTCAACTTCCCAAAAGCAGATATGTATCAGATTGTGAGTAATCCAGAGTGTAACATAAGATGCCTGCTACACTGAACACATTTTTTTTGATACGTGAAATGAACACTCCAAAAGTGGTATCTGGGAGATTCGCTTCCTTCTTACAATGCTAACCATTCTGATATGAAGTCATTTACTTCTACAAAAGCTAGATATGTGATAAATTGAGAGTTATTCAGGGTGTATCACTACAGGTTAGCTACAATGAACCATCACAATATAGAACTGTGTAAAAGGTATAAGTATCGGGGATGCTCACTCTCTCCTCAAAGTTCCAACCATTCTGAATTGAATTATCTTCTTCTAAAATGCAGATATGTATCACATTGAAAATATTCCAGGGTGTAACATTGGTGCCTGCTACGCCAAACCTTTATTTTGCCATCACAACATGGGACGGATCAAGATAGTATCTAGGATAGTAGTAACAAGGTAGTATCTAGATTGTTCGCTACCTTTTACAATTCCAGGTATTTTGACATGAAGTCATTTATCTCTATAATGGTAGAAATGTATCAGATTGTGGGTTAACCAGAATAAAACAGGAGGCCTTCTGATTGAACATAGATTTTGCCACTACGACGTGGAACGAGCATCCCAACATTTGGGAGGTTCGCTTCCTTCTGCCTTAGTTTTTTTAAATCAAGCTGCCTCAGCAACTTTATCAGATGTTACATGTCTGATGTTGTATGTTATCAGATGTTATATATTAGATGTCTTAGGTCAAACTTTATCAGATGTCAAGTGATCTTAGCTCAGATGTCAACAAGCCACTCAGACCCTCTGCATTAATAGATTTGAAAAGAGACATATTTTTAAAATGAAAAACAATTTAAAAGCTTTATTTGTTCGATTTTTTATTCGTTTTATATAGTCAGCAATTCACTAAATCAACAAAAAAAAAATTAAATAAACAATAAGCATAAAAAATATTAATAAATAATTTCCACGCAGTTGAGCGTTCATGGTAAATGCTAAAAAAACAATTTTATGTATTCAAAAATATGAGATTTTATATTTTTTGGCGAATGTAGTGAGTGTAGAACATGGAATACAAGAAAATATATGAAATATTTACATGTATTCCATGTTCGTATATTTGAAATATTTACATGCTGCTGTATTTTTTACGTAGATTAAAATCCAATCACTGTTGACATGCGACAAATTCCTCATTTTCACTATTGCTAGATTTGAAATTATTATTCTATATCATATTTACAATTATATTAATTTCAATTAAAAGAAGACAGTTTCGTTTCATAAGATCTTCAATGCATTATATTATATAATAGACCAATCAAAAGGCGTTGTTTTGGAACTGACCTTTCTGCTGCCCTATCGCAGGCTTCGAGAGAATCCACTGGAGGAAGTTCCTCCCTCTCCTTCCCCATTGGTCGGTGACCGCTGGTTGGAGTCACGTGTTTTGCGCACAAGAACAGCAGCACCTGCAAAAAGCACATAAAAGCCATTTTTCAATATTTCTTTTGCACAAGTTTAAAATATATTGAAAAACGAACGGAGTTAATTGATTTACTTTTCAAAATAAAAGTACTTTTTACTTTTAAAAAACCCACAATTATGAATTTGTAATATGAAAAATAAACATAAAACATGTTTCATATTCTCTTAATGGAATCTTTTTAAATGAAAACGATAAATAGATTATATCAAATTTTAATCAATATGTACGTATAAAAATGGCAACAACAAATCTAATTTCATCAATTTTGCAACGAAAATAATTAAATAATTTTACAGAAAAATAACCCCAAATATTATGACGCATTTAGTCATTTGACATTGTATAATATTATTTTGAAATGTTGAAAGTGCATTTTTCATATCTATGAAACTTGTACCATATTTAAAGGCATAAATTAAATTAAATATTAAACGGCACATATACATTTCTAAATATTTTTAAAAATTTACCATTGCCAGTAAAACTAGATTGCTATACATCAGTATGAATACTAAATATTCATCTCATATGTAAATAACTGCAAGAATTTTGAATAATTTTTATTTTGGTAATTATTTTTATGGTTAAGGGTAAGTTCCCAAATTGGAATAGTTCGGTTTGAAGTTCGACATGCGAAGTAAATTAGAAAATTTTTGTGTAAATTTGTTGACAGAACTTTGAGTTGAAGGATAAGAGAAAGCAAACAGCCTTGATGTCACTACTGTAGATGTTCGTACCAAATTATGGTGACAACATAACGTACAACTTGGGTTGAGACAATAACAATCCTAATTCAATAATGGTTATGCAATGTGAAATTGAATCGAAAGTTTGAAAATATGACATACCATTTGAGGAGCAGAACGGTAACAAACACTTTAGAATGAACTTATATGGATATTCCTGACACTAATGAATATAACTTAATAGAATCAGCGACAATCTTCTCCAATTATGAATCAGCGATGATAAGTAAAACTAAAACGTGGAAAGTTTTCCCTAGCATATAATATATATCATTATTCATATGACGAATGACCTCAGGACATAGTGACCATCATTTTAAAATAAAAGCATAATTAATTTTAATTTATATTGTTTAAATTGATAAAATATTACCAATTGATGATTTGGGTGACACCTTCCTTAACGTTTTTAAGAGTTTCACTTAGCATCTAATATTTATGATCATTCTAGTGTCTGAATCTTTTAGTTCCCAGGAGAGAGGAATGTCTATTCTTTAACAAGTACATAAAAAAAAAAAAAAAAAATCTGCCACTCAAATTTGAGAGCAGATAAGTAGTGTTGTGGATACTTATATTACATGCAATTGGTGTTTTGTACTAATGAGATAACCTGTCACTCAAATCTGATAACAGATATTCAGTGTCATGAATAATGAAACCTCATGAAAATAGCAATTGTCTGTGCGACTTTCACAGGTCAAAACAACTACAGATGGAATATGGACTACATATCATGAGTTGTTGCATCGTGATTGGTAATAGATCAAGGGCTGAGAAAGTGTCTACTGCAATGAGAAGCGAGAGAAGCTGACCCCCACCTTGACGGATTTTCGTAAAGGGATGTTTTGCTGAAGAAGAAAAGAGTTCTGCAACCAGTTGACAAGAAGTGTTTTTTTTATTCTCTTTTTTCTGACTGAACAGGCCGGAGTTTTCGCCTGTTTACAAAGTGAGCCCTGTGTGATTTCCTGTATCAAGGCTTGGGATAATTAAGGTCTAATGCCGACCTGGTGAAATAGATTCGTCGTAGACTTGACAACTCTGAAAATCTTCGTCTTTGGAGTGAACTGCACTTGCTAATCATCAAATTTAATCCTTTATTATTCATTTTTTTGTAAATAATAAATTGTAATAAATAGAGGCCTGTATTTATGCATATATATATAATGCTTCTAAATAAAAATTAAAGTATTCCCATGAACCAAAAATTGGCTCTCTTCTTTGAAGCCCGTTATAGGTCTAGTATAGGCCTATGCATATGATACAGTGCTTCTAAATAAAAATTAAAGTATTCCCATGAACCAAAAATTGGCTCTCTTCTTGAAGCCGTTATAGGTCTAGTAAGGCATATGCATATATATATAATGCTTCTAAATAAAAATTGTATTATGAACCAAAAATTGGCTCTCGATTGAAGCCGTTATTTAGTATAGGCATATGGTTATTGATAATGCTTCTAAATAAAAATTAAAGTATTCCCATGAACCAAAAATTGGCTCTCTTCTTGAAGCCGTTATAGGTCTAGTATAGGCATATGCATATATATATAATGCTTCTAAATAAAAATTAAAATTCCATGAAAAATTGGCTCTTCTTCTTGAAGCCGTTATAGGTCTAGTATAGGCATATGCATATATATATAATGCTTCTAAATAAAAATTAAAGTATTCCCATGAACCAAAAATTGGCTCTCTTCTTAGCCGTTATAGGTCTAGTATAGGCATATGCATATATATATAATGCTTCTAAATAAAAATTAAAAGTATTCCCATGAACCAAAATTGGCTCTCTTCTTGAAGCCGTTATAGGTCTTAGGCATATGCATATATATATAATGCTTCTAAATAAAAATTAAAAGTATTCCCATGAACCAAAAATTGGCTCTCTTCTTGAAGCCGTTATAGGTCTAGTATAGGCCGATATAATACAGTGAGAAATGATCTTAACATAGTGACCATCATTTGTAAAACAAAAGCATAACTAATTTTAATTTATATTGTTTAAACAGAATATCGATTTTTTACTGGTTATTGATTAGAACGCCACTTAAAGTGTGCGAAAATTTTCACCCAAAATATTGTAGAAAAAGACGAGGTAATAGATTACACATATTTTTGTAATTGATATAGTCAGGGAATATGTGCTGATTTACTTTACTATAAATTTTTTTTTTTTCTTTCTAATGCAGCTGGCAAACACTTAGACACTTGGATTCCTTAAGGCAAGCTGCACAAACGTACTCACTTTGCATGACCCAGGGGACGCGTGTAACTTGAAGATAAGCCACCGGACACGGAGTAACAATGCCGCCGCAACGCTCTACAATCTTATTAGACCGGGACCTACTTTTTAAAGTGGATTCCGAACCACTACAAACAACCATGGCACCGCCGGGACTCGAACCCGAAACCTGTGGTATCGAGCGCCAGAGCGCTAGCCACTCGGCCATTCAGGCCCCACTTTTACTATAAATTGATAGCCAAATTGAAAACATATATCTTATTGAAAAAATTATGTCCAATAAAACTTCTCCCAGTATATATACAACCTACAAAAGTATGCACTAATACTTAAAAAGAATATAAAATTCTGTATCACTCAAAAATATTCAATTAATTATTACTCCAAGTTAAATTAAGATGAAAAAAATCACGATGATTCATCATCTACAAACACCAATACGAAATTGATGATTCAAAAACCGCTATTCGTAACGATATCCATTATAAATATATCTGAAAGATTGAAAATCGATTTAAAAATATCACAGCTGCATCATAATCTTTATAAAATCGATTTTTCAAACGTGAAACCTGTAATTTAAGAGGATCAATTACGATAAAAATTCAAATATCAAAGCTTCATCGATTGTGTAGGAAAATATAGTTTTCGTTTCAAGTGGATGCGATGTCAAAAATCGATATTTTTTTGTTAATATTCGATAAGTACATGGTTTATTCAATATTCATTAACTGATTAAAAAAATCTGTTTTATTTCGTTTGGATTTGATATGGTTGTTTAGACAAATGGGCTGAAGTATTCATTAAAAAAGGATTTGACATGTACTACTTTTTTTTAAAAGTGTTATTTCGTTTTTTAAAAAAAGAAATGGCACTTTTAAAAAAAAATAGTAAATGAATTTTTCTCAAATTGAATAGATTTGATATTTGTACATATCGCTAATTAACTGCGAAAAGATTTTTTTTAAATATTCGTATAATTTTTTTTTGTAAAAAATTAAAAACATCATAAAGGTTATGATCATTATAATAATAAAAATAATAATAATACTCTTTGTAAATAAAAAAAATAATGATTATGATAAATGCCAGTCTGTTGATAGCTACACCATTTTATTTTTAAGCTAACCTGGTAAATTCTGTTTCCGCCATGTTAAATCTTTAAACTTTATGTACCTTTTTCTCAGAAATAACGAAAGATAGGGTTATGAAATTATTAAGGTAGTTTGTAAAACATGGGTGACATCACCCTGTTATGTATACATGGTGATTATAATTAAAGTCCCATTTTCAAAATGCTGTAAAAAAAGAACCATTCGTCACAATGAGTTCAAATTTGAACTGAAGATACCTGAAGAAGGGAGAAACGGTACGGCATCAAAAAGTTTCAAAGTGTAGTAATAGATGGCGCTGTAAAGCTGCATAAAGAAAGTGAATTCGGCTGACAGTGATATTTTGAATCGAAATTACAATGTATTTGGCATGGGGTGTACATTAAACTAACAGTAGTGTTCAATGTGCTTGATTGTTTCGGTTTTTTGACGGAAAAATGACTTCCAAGTTATTCAACAATGGTGACACTGTTAGTGGAAAGCCCATCCATCATGGCAAGGTCATACCAAATTGGATGGGAAAAATCAGTGGAACTTTTTTGGAACTTTTTTTGATGCTATACCGTTTCCTCCTTCTTCAATTATCTTCAGTTCAAATTTGAACTCCTTGTGACGAGTGGTTCTTTTTTACAGCATTTTTGGGATTTTAATTTAATTAAACATTTATTTTAACAGACCATTTTGATTCTAAGTAAAAATGAAAAATTATTATTAATTATTTATTGAAAATCAATTTTAAAGTAGCATTTTTGGTTGAATGTGTTAAAATAAATAATTACTGACAAATCTTTAAGCCCCATGTGTTAAAAATGTGATATAACATAATATAAATGTCTTTAAAAAACTAGTTATTAAGTTTCATAAATATCGAGAAAAAGAAACATGACCATGAAAATGAGGTTTTTCAGAAAAATACATTTTAAGATTATATAATACTATTAATATAATATATTTCTTTTAATCATTAAAAATTCATATAATTATAATTCCTATAATAATAAATAACAAACACTAGTTTTTACATTTTAATTTTGCTTCATACAACATAAATTTGAAAAAAAATATTTTCGGAACATAAAAACCATGTTATATCACGTAAAAGTTATTTCAATTCTCTTTTTTAATTAAATAATAAAAGAAGAGGAACCCATTAAAAAATCCTAGTTCACAAGCAAACAGATTAAAAAAAAAAAAAAAGAACTAAAAAAAAGAATCTTAACCTCTACGTCAGGATATTATTTTTATTTATTTTGTTTTGCAGAAGGCGAATCTGGGTGAACGGCAGCAACAAATTCGCGAGACGTAGTACGTTCCTCCTTGACGGCTGATGAATAATAAACAGTTGATGCAGGTATTTGTGCAAAAGGATCCTGTGCAAAACACACATCTCTTGAAATATATATGAGGTAGGTAAAGGTAAACTGTACGCGCTATCTCATCTCAGACTCTTGCTCTACGTCATTCCGGGTTTTATAAACAGTGAAAGAAAAGTTTTTATTTTCTTTTTCTCAGGATTTCAATGGTACAATGTTTGGAATTATATCATTAATATAGAGATAAATACATTCACTGCAAATATTATTACGGCTTCTAGAATATTTAAATTAGGTAAAATTTTTGTTTTTATTTGAATTTATTTTGAAAATAGTGTTATTTAAAAATACTTTAAATGTATTTCTTCTACTGGCAGCACTGAAATTAATTTCTTTTAATTGACAAAAACTAAAATTACAAGGTTTTAAGTGGCAACACTGAAGCTGGTTTTTCTATATTACACTTTAGTAATATAATCAGTCATATAATCATTAATAGTAATAATATTCATATAATATATTTCTTTTAATCATCAAAATTCATTTAAGATAATAAATTCATAAAATTCATATAATAATAATTAATCTATTCATAATGAAATTCATATAATATATCATAATATAATAATAATATTCCTAATAATAATATATTTTTAATCCTTAAATATTCACCAAAATTTGTATAATATAATAAATTCTTATAATATATTTCTTTTAATCTTTAAAAATTCATAAAATTCGTTTAATATGATAAATTTATAAAATTCATATAATAATAATTCATATATATTCATAATAAAAATTTGCTATAATTATAATTCATAAAATAATATATATTAAAAACTAGTTTTTACATTTTAATATTGTTTCATAGAACATATATTTAAAAATATACTAGATTTAAAAGATGTTATGCAACGAACATTATTTTTTAATTCTCTTTTTTAATTAAAGTGGTAAACTGTACGCGCTATCTCAGACTCTAAACTTACGTCATTCAGGTTTTATAAACGGTGAAAGAAAAAAGTTTTTCTTTTTCTTTTTTCAGGATTTCGAATGGAAGGAAGTTTGGAATTATGTCATTAATACAGAGATAAATGCATTCCCTGTAAATATTATTACGACTGCTAGAAAATTTAAATTACGGTAAAATTTTTGTTTTTATGTGAATTTATTTGGAAAATAGTATTATTTAAAAATCTTTAAATGAAGTTTCTCTACTGGCATCAATGAAATTAATTTATTTTATTCGATAAAATTAAAAATTACTGTTTTTAAGTGGCAACACTGAAGCTGGTTTTTCTTTATCACACTTCATTAATATAATCCTTAATAATAATAATATCCATATAATATATTTCTTTTAATCATCAAAAATTCATTTAATATAATAAATTCAAAAAATTCATATAATAGATATATTTATAATAAAAATTCATATAATATAATATATCCTTAATAATAATAATATTCTTATAATATATTTCTTTTAATCATTAAAAATTCATAAAAATTCGTATAATATAATAAATTTATAAAATTCATATAATAGTAATTCATATATTCATAATAATAAATCATATATTCAAAAAAAAAAATTCATATAATTATAATTCATATAATAATATATATATTAAACACTAGTTTTTACATTTTAATTTTGTTTCGTACAACATAAATTTAAAAAAATATATTTTAAGAACATAAGAACAGTGTTATATTAAAGAACGTTATTTTAATTCCATTTTTAATTAAAGAATAAAGAAGAAAAATCCATTATCAAAATCTTAGTTCACGGGCGAACAGATTAAAAAAAAAAAAAAAATGAAAGTAAAGAATCTTAACCTCTACCTCATGATATTATTTTTATTTTTTTTTTATTTTTTTGTTTTTGCAGAAGGCGAATCTGGGTGAACGGTAGCAACAAATTCGCGAGACGTAGTACGTTCCTCCTGACGGCTGATGAATAATAAACAGTGGATGCATGCATTTGTGTAAGGAATCCTCTGCAAACACATGTCTTGAAATATATATGAGATAGGTAAAGGTAAACGGTACGCGCTATCTCAGACTCTTGCTCTACGTCATTCCGGGTTTTATAAACAGTAAAAGAAACAGTTTTTATTTTCTTTTTTTCTCAGAATTTCGAATTACAGAAAGTTTGAAATTAAGTCATTAATATAGAGATAAATAAACTCACTGGAAATATTATTACAGCTGCTAGAATATTTAAATTAGGTTACAATTCTTAAATTTTTATTTTTATTTGAATTTATTTTGAAAAAGTATTCTTTAAAGATAATTTAAATGGATTTTCTCTACTGAAATTAATTTATTTTAATAGACAAAACAAAAATTGCTTTTTTTAAGTGGCAACACTGAAGCTGGGTTTTCTATATCGCACGGAAAATTAAATCTTTTTGCGGAGCTATAATTTAAAAAATTTTTTTCTTAATAATACTTTTTATATGAATTTATTTTGAAAAAGTATTATATAAAAATATTTTTAATGGATTTTCACTACTTGCAGCACTGAAATTAATTTATTTGGTTCGACAAAACTAAAATTACTTTGTTTTTACTGGTTTTTCTATATCCCACTGTAATTAAATCTTTTTATGAGGCTACAATTTTTTAATATTTGTTCTTAATAATATTTTTATTTGGATTTATTTTTGAAAAAGTATTATTTAAAAATATTTTAAATGGAGTTCCTCAACTGGCAGCACTGAAAAAATCGGCCTTGTTTTAAGCGGCAACACTGAAACTGGTTTCTATACCACGCTGTAATTAAATATTTTTACGAGAAATATTAATACAGCTGGAAATACTACTACAGCTACTAGAAATTTAGATTAGACTACAATTTAAAATTTTTTGTTTTAATTTGAATTTATTTTGAAAATAGTATTATTTAAAAATACTTTAAATAGAGAGTTCTATTGGCAACATTGAAATGGAAAAAAAAAATAAATAAAACACAAATTTTTATTTAGGCATATATTTAACATGGTTTCAATGAAATTCATAAAACTATAGCTTCGTCTAAATGATATGAAAATTAAAAACTTATTTAATAAAATCATAGGTGATATAAAACTAACTATAACTATGTTATAAAACCAAGAAATTGTCGAAAACAATTTTACTTTTAAAAAGTAATAATAAAAAATATTGATAATCATAATTAATTCATTATTATTAATTAATAATTATTATTTATATATTTTTAGGCAAAGTTTATTAAAACAATAATTGAACAAAACGTAATAGATAACTTTTTGTCAAATTACGATTACGCTTTTTAAAGGTGACCCAAAATATGTATCTAGGAGGATTTATACGCTTTTTATTGATAATAACCAGTTTTATTTTAATAAATTATTATATCTTGTCAACAGACACAAATTTATTTAAAAAATGAAAACAGAAATAATTACTTAATTTATTCGAAATTTCAGAAAACAGTTGAATAATAATTAAAAAAACATATTTAAGATTATCAGTTCTGGTTGGTCGCAAGTAAATAATTTTATAAGATGATTAAAATGTATATTTATTTTATTCGAAATGTGTCGAAATAACCTTTGAACAAGAAATTGAAAAACGCATTTTTAAAATGATCACCTCAAAATAAATTACACCTTGTGACCGTGCTTTCACCAACATATGACATTCAGAAGAAATGGCTAGTCGCCCTCAAGACTTTGTCGCACAATGGGAAGTACAGCGCAACCTGCGCTCCAGCAGAAGGAATACGTTTGTTTATAATCTCACCCAGAGTTGAAATATATTTAGCGCAACCCGGCGCATTAGTAGAGCCTCCACACTTTAGCCAGGAGAGGAAGTGCACCTCGAACACCCTGCGGTAGCGGAATTTTCAAGCTTTCGACTTCAGAAGTAGAATCCATCCACGAATTTATAATTGTTTCGTCTTCAAATGTGTTAAATATTGTATGGCTCTAATTGTATGTGTGTGGTGTTTATGCGTGTGTACATAAAACTGAGAGTTCTCATACCTATGCTTCAAGTAACTCAACCCAAACCACAATCTGGTTGCCCAACTTGCACTATAAATTTTTTTCTAATGTAGCTGGTAGTACAAGATGTTATTAAGCCTTGAACAAGGACAGCACCACTGTAACTCAATTAGCAGTACCCAGGGGATACGTGTAGCTTGAAGATATGCTACAGACGCGAGTAACACTACCTCCACAACGCTCTACGATCCTATTAGACCAGGACCTAAGGTTTAAAGTGGTTCCGAACCACTACAAATGGTTCTACTACACTATCCACCTCAGGAATTCGAACCCGAAACTTGTGGTACCAAGCGCCAGCCACTCGGCCCTTAGCCCCCTACTGCAACATTTATTTTAATTGAAGTCTCTTCATGGACCGAGACATAATTTGGATCGTTTTTGACACACATTTAAAACACAAGTAAATTTTAACCCTAGTTTAATGTAGTACAAATCTTATAATATCCATTTAAACCGAATGTTTTATAAAGAAGCAAAACTCGCCACCATTAAAAATAATTTATCATTGTGTAAATAAATATTTGCAATAAAAAAGGAATTTTAGAATCTACTGTTACATAAAGTGCAATGAAATTTATTCTCTAAGAAAAGGAGATTTATGTTTTCCATTCGAAATTTCAAACAAATCCTAATTAAATGCCAGTTGTGGTAACCATAATCATAAAAACTAAGTTATATCACTAAATTTAAGTGTGAGGAACACAACGAATAAGTTCTATACAGTTAATGTTCTTAGCGAAATACATTCCATTTACATAAATGTATTATAAAGGAATATTATCTTCTTTTTCATGCATTTTTATAAGACCCCACTTTAGTTTAGTTAGATGATGGTTTTCTTTATGGAAATAAAATCTTGTGAGATATAAATTATCCGCAAATGGTTTAAAACCCCAATAAATAATAGGGAAGAAAGAATTTACGAAAATGGAGTATTTTATATTCATCCTGTTTTTGCTACTGTTCGTGCTACTGTTAAGCTAAAAGAAAAACTGTTGGAATGTTTTTCATTAATTCTTTCCAGAAAAGGACAAAATATGCATCACCGTTAATATAGGGTTACGTTGAATTTTCAGAAAAGATTATGCGTTTTTTGAAAGCAAATGAAACATTATTTTAAGTTGAGTAAGTATCATTCATATTTATTTTTTTCACTGCTTGTAAGTAAACAAAAATAAATACATTTTTTATTTTTATTTTATAAATCGAAATGCATTTTCTCAAGGTCGTCTGATTACTGGCAGATTTCGAGACAGGTGAGGTTTTCTTTTTACGGGGTAGTGTAGTCAGTCCTATGCCCAATGCACTACTATCATATTAGATAGAGCTCTACGGTTTAAAGTAGATTTCGAACCACTACAAACATCTATGGCACTGGGACTCGAACCCGAAACCCGCGGCACGAAGGCCAGAGGTAATAATTAGCAGTGTAGATAAATATTTGCACTTTTCCACTGTTGAGTTTTACGCTGAGATATAGTAATCGATAATTGTTGCTGTTACCTATGGTTTTATTGAACTAAATCCATAAAATCTTCAGTCTCACTCCCGCCACACCCGGTGACCATCTAGTTGTCCAATCTGTACATTAAAATATAGACTCTTACTAAATAGTTACATTTATGCCATAAGCAAGGGATGCACCGCTGTTACTCATTTAGCACTATCCAGGGGCACGTGTAGCTTGAAGATATGAGGCGGACGTGAGTAACACTACCCCCACAACGCTCTACGATCCTGTTAGACCGGGACCTACGGTTTAAAGTGGATTCTAAACCACTACAAACATCCATGGCACAGCTGGAATTCGAACACGAAAGCTACGGTACCGAGCGCCAGCCACCCGGCCATCAGCCCCTACTAAACGTTTATTTTATTCGAAGTTTCTTCAAGGACAGATACATAATTTGGATCTTTTTTTAAAACACATTTAAAAATTTTGTTTATTGTAGTACAAATTTTACAATACGGATTTAAACCGAAAATTTTATAAAGAAGCAACAATAACCATCATTAAAAATAATATATCGTTGTGTAAATAAATATTTGCAATAAAATAGAAGTTTTAGAATCTACTGATGTATAAAGTGCAAAGAAAACTATTCTCTGAGTAAAGAATATTTAATTTTCCAGCGAAATTTCAAACAAATCTAATTAAATGCCAGTTGTCGTAACCATAACCATAAAAACTGAGTTACACCACTAAATTTAAGTGCTAGGAACACAACGAGTAAGTTCTACACTGTTGATGTTCACAACGAAATTCATTCCATTTGCATAAATATATTATAAAGGAATATCATCTTCTTTTTTCATGCATTTTTATAAGACCCCACTTTTGTTAGAGGATGGTTTTCTTTATGGAAATAAAATCTTGTCAGATATAAATTATTCGCAAATGGTTTAAAATTCCAATAAATAATAGGGGAAGAAAGAATTTTCGAAAATGGAGTATTTTTATATTCATCCCTTTTTTTCCTACTGTTCGTGCAATATTTAAGCTAAAAGAAAAAAATCGTGGGAATGTTTTTTTCATTAATTTTTTTCAAAAAAGACAAAATACGCATCATCGTTATTATAGGGTTATGTCGTTTGGGTTTGAGTTTTCAGAAAAGATTATGTGTTTCTTCAAAGCAACTGAAACATTATTTTAAGTTGAGTTAGTACCATTAGTATTTATTTTTTCACTTCATGTAAGTAAACAAAATAAGATTTTTTTTTTTATTTTTGTTTTATAAAGCGAAATGCATTTTTTTGTTTGCTAAAAAAAACAAGTTTTTGAAGTGTTGCCACATTTTTAAAGTATATATTTAATAAAAATTTCAAGCAATGATGATATTATTTTTGCATTTGCTTTATGTAAATAAAAATAAAATTAACTAATTTTTTAGGAAAAGAACTTTTTTAAGAGAAAATTTTTTTATTTATTTCATTTATTAATTTATAATCAACTGAAAAAAAACTAATAAAACAACTCAACTCGTAGGTGGTTGTCGAGCATGTTTGATAAATGAAGGGAAAAAGCATTATTCATAGAAAGCACACCGGTTTTTTTGGTTTTCAGAAATTTGTCCGAGAAGCAATTTTTTTCCTTTAACATTTACTCATTTTTCGTTAAACTGCTTTTTTAAAATGACTTTACATACTTATGCTAGAACATTAACCTAGAAATGCAATTATCAACAGCGCAGATAAGTAATTTCACTTCTTCATTGTAGAGTTCTAGGCTGGAGACACAGTAATCGATATTTGTTGTTTTTGTTACCATACAAATTTGGCCACTTACCGTAGAAAAAAAGAACATATAAACAAATCATAGAGGGAAAAGACCAGACATTCTTAACAAAAATGACCGAAAGGCCTTAAAAACAGTTAAAAACAAGTTAAACGTTCTAAAGATAAAAATGTAAAAAGCAAGAAGCACCCGGAGTAAAAGTATATTTTGCGCACCCTGTCTATAGCCGAGTTTCGGTTTTTCGGCTTACTAATAGAGTTCTTCTGCGAATCTATAATTATCTGTCTATAAATTGTTAAATACCGCCTGTCGTTAATTGTACGTGATGTTTGTGCGTGTGTAAATAAATAAAGCTGTGAGTTTACCTGTGTCTTAAATATCTCAACTCAAACATACTCAGTTACAAAATTTTTTTCTAATGCAGATGGTAGTACTAGACAGTTATCTTCATGCCATAATCAAGGGCTGCAACGCTGTTACTCATTAAGCACTATCCAGAGAGTACGTGTAGCTTGAAGATATGCTACGGACGCGAGTAGCACACGCCCACAACGCTCAACGATCCTATTAGACCGGGACCTACGGTTTAAAGTGGATTCTGAACCACTACAAACATCCATGGCACCGCTGAGACTCGAAACCTAAAGCTGTGGTACCGAGCGCCAGTCACTCCAACATTTATTTTATTTGAAGTTACTCCATGGAGAGAGACATTAGTTGGATATTTTTTTACACACATTTAAAAACATATAAAATTTAACCCTAGTTTAATGTTGTACAAATCTCATAATGCTTATATAAACAGAACATTTTAAGAAGAAGCAAATACAACCACCATTAGAAACAATATATCATTGTGTAAATAAATATTTGCAATAAAGAAGAAGTTTTAGAATCTACTGATGCATAAAGTGCAATGAAAATTATCCTCTAAGAAAAAGGAGATTTATATTTTCCATTCGAAATTTCAAACAAATCCTAATTAAATGACAGTTGTCGTAACCATAATCATAAAAACTAAGTTATATCACTAAATTTAAGTGTTAGCAACACAACGAATAAGTTCTATACAGTTAATGTTCTTAGCGAAATACATTCCATTTACATAAATATATTATAAAGGAAAATTATCTTCTCTTTCGTGCATTTTTATAACACCCCACTTTAACTAGATGATGGTTTTCTTTATGGAAATAAAATCTTGTCAGATATAAATTATTCGCAAATGGTTTAAAATCCCAATAAATAATAGGGGAAGAAAGAATTTACGAAAATGGAGTATTTTATATTCATCCTTTTTTCCTACTGCTCGTGCAATATTTAAGAAGAAAATCGTTGGAATGTTTTTCATTAATTTTTTTCAAAAAAAGACAAAATATGCATCATCGTTATTATAGGGTTATGTCTTTTGGGTTTGAATTTTCAAAAAGATTATGTGTTTCTTCAAAGCAACTGAAAAATTATTTTAAGTTGAGTTTGTACCATTAGTATTTATTTTTTTTTTTACTGCGTGTAAGTAAATAAAAATATATACTTTGCTTATTTCTGTTTTATAAGTCGAAATGCATTTTCGTTTGTTGAAATACGTGTTTTTGAAACGTTGCCAAATTTTTAAAGCATATATTTAATAAAAATTTTAAGCAATGATGATGTTAATTTTGTATTTGATTGTTGTAAATAAAAACAAAATTTATATAATATTCTTCAAAAAAGAACTGTTTTAAGATGATTTTTTTGCTTGATTACATTCATTAATTTTAAATAAACTGAAAAAAAAAATAATAAAGCAACTCAACTCATAGGTGATTGCTGAACATGTTTGGTAAATAATGGAAAAAAAAAAATATTATTTATTCAAAACGTACCATTTTGGGGGGGGTTCAAGAATTTTGAACAGCGCAATTTTTTTCTGTTAACACTTGCTAAATTTTTAGATAAACTTTTTTTTTAAATAACGTTACATTTTTATGTTACATCATTAAAATAAAAATGTAATTATCTTTATCATCATCATTGGCTCAACAGGCCCAAGGCTGTTTGCGTACTTACAGATTTCTAAAGAGTAGATGTTTTCTTTCTATGGTGTAGGGGTAATCAGCCTTTTTCCCAATGCTCTACTGTCATATTAGATCGAGCCATACGATTTAAAGTGGATTCCGAACCGCTACAAAGATATATGGCATCGCCGGGACTCGAGTCAGAAACCTGCGGCACTGAACGCCAGATGTAATTATTAACATTGCATATAAATATTTTCACTTATTCATTGCTGAGTTTTAGTCTGTGATATAGTAATCAATAGTAGTTGTTGTTACCTATATAGCGTTATTGGAACTCAATCCATACAATCCTCAATCTCAACCCAGCCACACCCAATTACAATCTAGTTGTCCAACCTGCACACTACAACATTTATTTTATTCTGAAATTTACAGAGCACAGACATAATTGAATAATTTTTTAAACACATTTAAAAAAAAAAAACAATACATTTCAACCAGAGGTTAATGAGGAACAAATCTTATAATACCTATTCAAACCTAAAATTTTGTAAAGAAGCAATAATAACCGCCATTAAAAATAATGTATTATTGTGTAAATAAATGTTCGCAATAAAAAGGAATTTTAAATTCTATTATTGTATTAAATGCAATGAAAATTATTCTCTGAAAAGAATATTTATATTTTAATTGAAATTTCAAACAAACCTAATTAAATGCCAGTTGTCGGAAGCATAATCATAAAACTGAGTTATATCACGAAATTTAAGTGTGAGGAACACAACAAATAAGTTTCATCGAGTTGATGTTCACAACGCAATTCATTCCATTTACATAAATATATTATAAAAAATATCATCTTCTTTTTCGTGCATTTTTATAAGACCCCACTTTAGTTAGAGGATGGTTTTCTTTATGGAAATAAAATCTTGTCAGATATAAATTATTCGCAAATGGTTTAAAAATCCCAATAAATAATAGGGGAAGAAAGAATTTACGAAAATGGAGTATTTTATATTCATTCCTTTTTTTTTTTTTGCTACTGTTCGTGCAATACCTAAGCTAAAAAGAAAAACCGTTGGAATATTTTTCATTAATTTATTTAAAAAAAGACGAAATATGCATCATTGTTATAGAGGGTAACGTCTTTTGGGTTTGAGTTTTCAGAAAGATTATGTGTTTTTTCAAATCAAATGAAACATTATTTTAAGTTGAGTTAGTAACATTAGTATATTTTTTTCACTTTTTGTAGTAAACAAAAATATATACAATTTTTATTTCTGTTTTATAAGGCGAAATGCATTTTCGTTTGTTGAAATACGTGTTTTGAAACGTTGCCAAATTTTCAAAGCATATATTTAATAAAAATTTTAAGCAACGATGATGTTAAATTTGTATTTGATTGATGTAAATAAAAACAAAATTTATATAATATTCTTCAAAAAAGAACTGTGGTTTTAAGATGATTTTTTTGCTTGATTACATTTATTAATTTTTAAATAAACTGAAAAAAAAAAAAAATAATAAAGCAACTCAACTCATAGGTGATTGTTGAACATGTTTGGTAAATAATGGGGAAAAAAATATTATTTATTCAAAACATACCATTTTTTGGGGGGGGAGGGGTTTCAAGAATTTTTACCAGCTCAATTTTTTTTTCTGTTAACACTTGCTAAATTTTTAGATAAACTTTTTTTAAATAACGTTACATTTTGTGTTACATCATTAAAATAAAAATGTAATTATCCTCATCATCATCATCATTGGCTCAACAGACCCATGGTGGGCCAAGGCTGTTTGCGTACTTGCAGATTTCTAAATAGTAGATGTATTCTTTCTATGATGTAGGGTAATCAGCCTTTTGCCCAATGCTCTACTATCATATTAGATCGAGCCATACGATTTAAAAAGTGGATTCGAACCGCTACAAAGACATATGTCATCTCCGGGACTCGAGTCAGAAACCTGCGGCACTGAACGCCAGATGTAATTATTAACATTGCATAAAAATATTTTCACTTATTCATTGCTGAGTTTTAGTCTGTGATATAGTAATCAAGAGTAGTTGTTTGTTACCTATAGCGTTATTGAACTCAATCCATACAATCCTCAATCTCAACCCAGCCACACCCAATTACAATCTAGTTGTCCAACCTGCACACTACAACATTTATTTTTATTCAGAAATTTCTCAGAGCCCAGACACATAATTCGAATCATTTTTTAAACACATTTAAAAAAAAACAATACATTTCAACCAGAGGTTAATGAGGAACAAATCTTATAATACCTATTCAAACCTAAAATTTTGTAAGAAGCAATAATAACCACCATTAAAAATAATGTATTATTGTGTAAATAAATGTTCGCAATAAAAGGAATTTTAAATTGTATTATTGTATTAAATGCAATGAAAATTATTCTCTGAAAAAGAATATTTATATTTTGAATTCGAAATTTCAAACAAATCTAATTAAATGCCAGTTGTCGTAAGCATAATCATAAAACTGAGTTATATCACGAATTTTAAGTGTTAGGAACACAACGAATAAGTTTCATCGAGTTGATGTTCACAACGCAATTCATTCCATTTACATAAATATATTATAAAAAAATATCATCTTCTTTTTTCGTGCATTTTTATAAGACCCCACTTTAGTTAGATGATGGTTTTCTTTATGGAAATAAAATCTTGTCAGATATAAATTATCCGCAAATGGTTTAAAATCCCAATAAATAATAGGGGAAGAAATAATTTACGAAAATGGAGTATTTTATATTCATCCCTTTTTTTTCTACTGTTCGTGAAATATTTAAGCTAAAAGAAAAATGTTTTTCATTAATTTTTTTCAAAAATGACGAAATATGCATTATCGTTATAGAGGGTTGTGTCTTTTGGGTTTGAATTTTCTGAAAAGATTATGTGTTTCTTCAAAAACTGAAACATTATTTTTAAGTTGAGTTAGTACCATTAGCATTTATTTTTTTCACTTCATGTAAGTAAACAAAATAAGATTTTTTTTTTTTTATTTTGTTTTATAAAGTGAAATGCATTTTTTGCTAAAAAAACAAGTTTTTGAAGTGTTGCCAAATTTTTAAAGTATGTATTTAATAAAAATGATCATATTATTTTTGTATTTGCTGTATGTAAATAAAAATAAAAATTATATATATTTTTTCAGAAAAACAACTTTTAAGAGAAATTTTTTTTTTTTTAATTTCATTTATTAATTTTTAAATCAACTGAAAAGAATAATAAAACAATTCAACTCGTAGATGATTGTCGAGCAGGTTTGCTAAATAATGGAGAAAAATCATTATTTATTTAAAACACACCGAGTTTTCGGTTTTGAGGAATTTTGTTCAATGCAATTCTTTTTCTGTGAACATTTGCTAAATTTTTAGATAAACTATATTTTAAAATGACTTTACATTCTTATGTTACATCACACATCATCATCCTCATCGGAAACACTACAAACACTTATGTCAACGCCGGGACTTGAACGCGAAACCTGTGGCACTAAACGTCAGAGGTGATTATTATCAGCGCAGATAAATAGTTTCATTTTACAATTTTTGAGTATCAGGATGATATATAGTAATCAATCAATTAGGATGAGATATAATTGTTGTTATTGTTACCTATGTTTTTCTTTTTTTTTTTTTTTGTCATTTAATGTCTTTATTGGAACTCAATCCATACAAATTTGGCCACTTACCGTAGAAACAAACAAAAAGAACATATAAACAAATCAAAATTACAAGGGAAAAGACCAGACATTCTTGGGAAAAATGACCAAAAGGCTTTAAAAACCGCTAAAAACAAGTTAAATGCTTTAAAGATAAAAATTTACAAAGCTAGGAGCACCCCGATTAAAGTCCGTGCCATCAGGGCATGTTTTCCTGGCCCTCAATAAAGAGTACACCATCACCATTGTAATCTGTTGAAGGTTAGGAGTCCAACCTCGAGCAAACAAGTAGATGGGTCTTATTCAATTTCTCTCTGTTGCATAAAACGCGTATATCAGAGTTCACAATCCCTATTTTAGTCTGACGTTCGGTCAGACAATCATATCCAGTTCTTAATCTAGAATGTGGCAACAGCCTCTATGCGAGTTTTTCCACTCAATTTTTACAGTCATCCCCGATTGTCTCCCAGACTTTCCTTTGGTGTTGGATAATCATTCCCTAATATACGATGACTTGATTTTGTCCCGTATAGTTCTTCTAAAAGATTCACGGGGGATAGGACATTGTCCAGGAACTTCCACCATTACTTTTTTTCAGAAGATCTACCCTTTCGTTTCGTTATGTACTTTTTGTATAGTGGAACCCAATCTTTAAAATTAATTTATTACAAACAATAGGTTTGTCATTCTATTAAGTAAATTATATTTTATGTTTAGTGATTTATGCCATAAACAGAGTTATGAATAGTTAATTGAAAGCGTTAGTTTATGTCAAGAATAAATGTTGGCCTGTATGGCCAAGCGGCTAGCGCTCTGGTGTTCGGTACCACAGGTTTCAAGTTAGAGTCCCGGCGGTGCCATGGATGTTTGTAGTGGTTTGGAATTCACTTTAAGCTGTGGTTCCCGGTCTCATATGACTGTAAGAGCGTCAAAGAGCTAAAGTCAGACTTCTACCTACGGGTGTTCCATCACAACAGAAGCTGCTGCCTTCCCCTTCAATCATGAGTACATATGGGCTCGTGGGCTTGGCATAGATGTCTGCTAAGTGGGATAAGAAACAATAACAGCATAAATGTTGTGTTGTAGTGGTGTGGGTTGTGCAGCCTATTGTAACTGTGTGTGTTTGTGTTGAAATTTGAGACAGAGGTTTGAGAATACACAGCTTTATTTATATACGGACAAACTGTAGACGCGTACAATTGACTACAGACAATATATAACACACTTAAAGAAGGATTCCACGAATAAGCCGAAAATAATGATGCTCAGGTACGCACTGGATGCGCAAAATATACTTCCTCTCCGGGTGAATATCTATAGACTAAAAAATACACAGGGTTGCGCTAAATATAATTCCTTTCGGGATTAAGATATATATAACAGAAAATAATTTGGTTAAAAAACAAAAGGACATTGTTCAGTGTCATTACTTTTTTTCAGAAGATTTACCCTTTTGCTTCCAACAATTCCAACATGTGATGGAATCCACTGGAAAATAATGTATTTAATATTTTCATTGAGGGGGCCTGAATGCCGAGTGGCTAGCGCTCGGTACCACAGGTTTAGGGTTCGAGTCCCGGCGGTGCCAAGGATGTTTGTAGTGGTTCGTAATCCTCTTTAAACCGTAGGTCCCTGTCTAATAGGATCGTAGAGCGTTGCGGGGGCATTGTTACTCCGCGTCCGTGGCTTATCTTCAAGTTACACGCCCCCTGGGTAATGCAAAGTGAGTAACGTCTGTGCAGTGCTTGTCTTAAGGCATCCAAGACCAAGCTGTCTAAGTGTTTGCCAGCTGCATTAGAAAGAAAAAAATATTTTCATTAAGTAACTCGATATCTTGTTTTATTTGCAACCAAAATTTGAAATAAATAGTTGCAACCAAAATGTTATTATAGATTTGAATGGATTATATTACGATATTTTAACGGGGAAAAAAAAAACGACTTTATAGAATTATATTTTTTCGCCAAAATTGGTGAATTAAAAAATTAAGTAACTAATAAATTAATTTTTTTAAAAAATTGAATAGTTTTAATCACAAAAAAAAAAAAAAAAAATCTACTTAAATTCTTATGTCTCTGAAGAAGTTAAAAATACAATTAAAATAATTATAACAAAAATATCATAGTTAATCTTAATAAAAAAAAATATGTAATGCAAACTCAACATTGAATTTTTTTTTGACATTAAAACTAAATATTTATTTTTTTTTTATTTTCTTTCTATTGGCACAATAAAAAATAATATGTGCTTTGAAATTTTAATGTTAGTCATTTTATACGATACTACCATATAAAATGACTAACTTATTCATTATATTAACTTATTTCATTATTAAACAATAAAGTTATTGTTTTAATAATGAAATAATGATTCACTTACAACAATGTTTTCATTGAATTGAAATGATACAAGCAAAATAAATATCGTTTGTATCAACATCGTTGATTAAAATAAAATATGTTTAAATTCATAATAATTATCTCTATTGTTGTAACATGAAATAGTAAAATTTCGAAAACTCATAAAAATAAAATTTTAGTTTATTTAAAAAAAACAAAAAAACAAATTATAATATCTTATTTGTTTTTGTTTGTACAATAAATTCCTCATTTTGAAATCTTTAGATTGAAGTGAATAAATATAACTAAAGGTTTTATTGTTTTGCAATGCTGTATTCAATTAAATAAATTTTTGTATCTCAGACATTTTATTTAAAGAGTTGAATGTTTTTTAAGAATAACATTTCCTTTTTTTAAATATAATTAATTGAAAATAATAAAAATTTTAAAGAAAATTCGTTAATCAATAATATGCAGAAAAATTTTATATTGATTTTAAAATATTAAAATAAAAGTATAATTAAATTATAATAGATAATTGAATTTCAATTCTAAAACATAATTTCGAATAAAACTTGTTGTACTATGATGGCCATAAGTCATTTTCTAATTCATTTATTAGATACATATAAATGATTTCGTACAAGGTTTTCTTGTATATAAAATGAAAAATTTAAGTACTCAAGATATATTTAAGATAAAAATAATGCACGTTTTGATTTAAAAGTACAAAAACTAAGCATAATTTTTAAAACTTATCCGATCAAAAAAGTTAAGATATATTTAACATAAAAGAATTTAGTTAAAAAGTACAAAATAATTTTTAGATTTAATACATAAAATTCACAAATGGCTTCTTAATGCATTAATATCAAATATTAATTTTCATTACGATATATTTTATATAAGAGAACTTGGTTAAAAGTAAAAAAATATTTTGCTATATATAATACATGAAATTTACAAACAGATTCTGAATGAATTTATATTAAATATTAAATTCATTTTAAACCAATAGTTATATTTAAATAACTAGATAAAAATCACATTAAAAGAACGATCTACCTTCTGTAATGCATGCATGAATTTTTTAAACCCATTCGATGAAAAACTACGATATATTTAATACAAACTGCGCTTATGTTAAATATATTAACATAAAAAAATTGCTAATATAAAAATTGTTAACATAAAAAAATTTGGTTAAAAAGTACAAAAATAATTTTTAAATATAATACACAAAATTCACAAAAAGCTTTTCATTTATAGCAATAATTTAATTCATTTAAACTTACGAATAAAAAACTGAAATTTATTTAAACCTAACATAAATCTTATTAAAAAGAAGGAACTATTTACTGAAATTCATGCATGCTTTTTTTAATCTCAACCGATGAAAAACTACTATAGTTAAGATATATTTAACGTAAAAGAATTTGGTTAAAAATTACAAATTTTTTTTTAGATATAGTACATAAATTAGAATTAAAGAAATTCACAAATACTAGTACATTTCTAATTTTTTATAGCAATTATTAAATTCATTTTAAACCAACAGCTATATTTTAATGATTACATGAAAACACATTCTTTTTCAACTCATTCGATGATAGAATATATATTTAACATAAAAGAATTGGTTTAAAAAGAACAAAAACATTTTTTAGATACAATACATAAAATTCATGAATAACTTTCCATTTATAGCAATAATTTAATTCATTTAAACTTAAGAATAAAATACTGAAAATTATTAAAAACCTTACATAAAAGAATAACTTACTGCAATTCATGTTTCATTTAATCTTCTAAAACTGTTAAATAAAACAAGCGAGAATTTCGCATTACTTTAAACGAATTACCCGGTGCGAACTGATACAAAGCCGTGCAAAATGTCCGAAAAAGAGTGACACAAACATGATTTAAACTGGAACTAAATTCTTCCTAATGGAAAACCTTTCAATGAAGATAAGGCGTCTTAATCTATTTAGCGGAAATGCCCACGCAAAATTCTTACTTCAACACGGAAATGCATTTAGTTGTTGATGTACAACCCTGTAAAGGTTTAATGAAACCGTCTAATTGAAATGAAGGAATTAAGGTATTGAATTTTCCTACATAAAGTTTGAAAGCATTTCAATAAATGATTCAATTTTTATAATTATTCATTTCACAATGAATTTTATTTAAAGTATTAATTGTAGAAATAATTTGGAAGGTAATAAATGTTAGTCATTTTAAAAGTAATTCAGTAAATCTATCTTGAATTAATTATTTCAGATGTTTTGTATTAGGACTGAGTTTAATTTTGTTATGTTTTTTTATATAGTGGTACTCAATGCTTAAAATTAATTTATGCCAAACAATAGGGTTGCCAATTATATTATATGTTTTGTGACTTAGGCTATAAACAGGGTTATGGATATTTAATTGAAAGCGTTGAGTTTATGTTAAAAACAAAAATTGGGTTGTAGTGTTGTGAGTTGTGCAGCTTGGATTGTAACTGGGTGTGGTTGGGGTGAGACTTGAGACACAGGCTTGATAAAACACAGCGTTATTTGCACAAGCACAAATAGTACACATGTACAATTAACTATATGCAATATTTAACATATTTAAAGAGGATCCTACGAATAAGCCGAAAATAAAGATACTCAAGTAGGAACTGAATGAGCACGAAATATACTTCCTCTCCGGGTGAGAGTCTGTAGGCCAACAAACAAAGAGCTGTGTTAAATATATTTCCTGTCGGGATTAAGATATATTTAACATAAAAAATTTGGTTAAAAAGTACAAAAATTTTTAGATATAATACATAAAATTCACTAATGCCTTCTTAATGCATTTACATCAAATATAAAATTTATTTTAAACATATATTTAACCTATAATAAATTTAACCTATATTTAAATGATTAGATAAAATCTTATTATAAGAACGAACTCCTTTAAACTCATTCGATGAAAAACAAATAATATACGTAAAAGAAAAGTATATGTACAAAAAGTATCTAGTTAAAATTTATAAGAAACGTTTTTAGATATAATACGTACATCATATTCCCAGATAGCTTTTTAATTTATTTATAGCAATAATTAAATTCATTTAAAGTTAAGAATAAAAAACTGAAATCTATTTAAACCTTACATAAAAGAATAACTTACTGCTATACATGATTCATATAATGCTCTTATAAAACAGGCGAGAATTTCCCACTACTTTAAATGAATTACCTGTGCGAACATACAAAGCCGTGCAAAATGTCTGAAAAAGAGTGACACAAACATGATTTAAACTGGAACTAAATTCTTGCTAATGAAAACCTTTCAATGAAGATAAAGCAACTTAATCTATTTAGCGGAAATGGCCACGGAAAATTCTTACTGCGACACGGAAATGCATTTAGTTGTGGATGTACAACCCTGTTAGGTTTAATGAAACCATCTAATTGAAATGAAGGAATTAAGGTATTGAATTTGCCTACATAAAGTTTGAAAGCATTTCAATGAATGATTCAATTTTTATAATTATTTATTTTGCAATGAATTTTATTTAAAAAGTATTAATCGCGGAAATATTTGAGAAGGTAATAATATTAGTCAGGTTCAAAATTTAATTGAGTAAAGCTATCTTGAATTAATTATTTCAGTTGTTTTATATCAGGATGGAGTTTAATTATTTTTTTGTTTAGTGGGACTCAATCCTTAAAATTAATTTATTATAAACAATAGGTTGCCATGCGGCTAGTAAATTATACTTAGTGTTTTGTGACTTACGCCATAAACAGGGTTATGAATATTTAATTGAAAGCGTTTGTTTTTGTCAAAAATAAATGTTGGGTTGTAGTGTTGTGGTGTGTGCAGCAGTAATGTAAGTGGGTGTGGTTGGGTTGAGACTTGAGACACAGGTTTCAGATCTCACAGCTTTATTTACAGACGCACAAACAGCACACACGTACAATTAGAGACGTACAATATTTAAAACATTTAAAGATAGACAATTATAGACTCGTGGAAGGACTCCACTTCTACCCGATGCTCAGGTACACGCAGGGTGCGCGAAATATATTTCCTCTTCTTGTGAGAGTCTGTAGGCCAACTATTAGGCAGGGTGAGCGAAATATTTTCCTCTTCTTGTGAGAGTCTGTAGGCCAACTAATGCTCCGGGATGAGCTAAATATATTTCTTCTCGGAAAGAGAGACAAAAAACTAAACGTTTCTCAGCGGGAGTGCGGGTTGCGTTGTACTTCCAATACAATATTACAATACTTAACATATTTACGGACAATATTTAACACATTTAAAGAGGGATTCCACGAGTAAGCTGATAATAAAGATACTCAATTACGTACTGGGTACTTGAAATATACTTCCTCTGCAGGGGAGAGTCTGCAGGACAACAAATACACAGGGTTGGGCTAAATATATTCACTCTCGGGATGAGAGATTACAAAATAAAGGTTTCTCAATAGCGCTGAAGCGCTGTACGTTTCTCAGCGGCAGCGCCGGCTGCACTGTACTTCCTCTCTGATGAAAGTCTCGAGGCCTATTGACTGTTTCTTCTGAACGACATAGAGGGCGCTCTGGCAATGCGTAGGATGAAACATGGCCTTCAGGGTACATAATAAATGTTTAATAGTTGTCTGGATATTTTGTATTATTATCCACTGTTTTTTTTTATCAAATTCAATAAATTTTTTTTACTGTTAAATATATTTTTCTAAAAAATATAACTTTCTAAAAATTATTTGACAGCTTTACGAGATAATTTACGTGCAAAGAATAACTAAGGTGATAAATTATTCAGTACAGGCACTTGGTAAACAAAAATATTTATTATTTTATTCTGAATTACGAAACTGCCAACACCAAGTCCCTTTTGTAAAACTTGTTCGACATTTATCCGTAATTTAATTATTTCTTTCCATATTTGAAAAATTAAAGTTGTCAAAACTAATTCATTACATTTTCTAAACATCATTTAAACATATCCCCCTTCAAAAAAGTGAAAAATAAAAAGTTGATCTTTGAATTTTTTCGGTACAGTTTCATGAAATACTTAATAGGAAAATAATTTCATTTTTGTAATCTTGACAAAGTCAACATCACTGTTAACAAATTTAAATTTAATTAGGAAAAAAAATTAAAATACTTATAAAGCAACATAGTTATGACGCTAATTGACGTTAATCGTAGATTAAATTAAAAAAAAATTTTTTTAATAGACCTGTCAATTTTAGAGAAATATTCTTATTTGATTCCTTCTATTAGCTGAAAATAAATAAATATATAGATCTTGTTCAAATTTACAATCGTTCATAAAATACTTTTTATTCACCCAGTGTTAAATAGTTTTCAAATACATTTTTTTTGAAGCTTTTGTACGGAAATGGATTGACACTAGATGTTAATACATTTTTTTCAACTATTAATTCGAATTCGTTAAATTGTTAAAATTAATTATAGTGTTTTCTTTTTTTTAAATTGAAGTTGCATTTTAATTAAAACCAGGATAGATGGCATCTAGAGGTCAAATTCCAGAATAAAAAGAATCAAAATTATTTATAAAAGGTAAATTTTCTACAACATGTGAAATTTAAAAATTTTAGGAATTGACTTAAAGTTTTTTTTTTTATATTACTTATTTTTGATTAACCATACATATATATAAAAACCCGAAAATAAATTTAAATAAATGTTGTCTTTTTTCGGGTAAGCCCTTAATTTAAAGTTTAAATAGACCGGGACCTGTTTTATAAAATTTGTCCAGAAACCTCCCAGGTCATGGTGGAAGTTTTGTAGCAAATTGTTAAATAATTTTTCTTTTTATATTTGCCAAAATATTAACCGGAACCTGCGGTTTTATTAAATCCATGGGCCTGATAAAAATACACCTAATATCAAAGTAAAATGCTTTGTATAGAAGAACAAAATGTTTGATAAATAAACTAATATCTTCACATACTGGTACAAAGATGAAACAATTTAAGAAATTAATCCAAACAACTTAGACAAAAAAAGTGAAGCCTGGTGGTGTAGTTGCCCTTGTGTAGGTACTATGTATGTCATTTTCAGGTCTAGAAAATTTACTATTTATTGATGATATAATGTATCACTTAATTTAAATATTTTAAAATACCACTTAATAGCAGTGAATCAAAATTAAGTTATTGGAAAGAAGTTTAAGATCCCAAACTCACTTTCTTTCGATATTCATCATTTGCATCTTTATAAATGATCTGAAGTTATCCAAACACTATCAAAATTACTGGATTTGCTATAATATAGAATTAAAAAGTAAAATCATATCCTGAAATATATTACTGTTGGTACAAGATATACGCTATTTGATGCTATGGAACTCTAAAACTGGTTTACCATCCTTGAGTGACAAGTAGATGGAAAATGGCTTTAAATCTTGCTGAAAAAATCTTGAGAAGAAAATATAGTTTTCTGGGTCCCTACTGATCGGTTGTAGAGAGGTAGAAAATAGAAAGAATTCACATTTTTTTGTATAAAAGATTTACATGATGCCTTAAACTTTCCTACTTCAACAAGTTTTCTCTTTTCAGATCCTTGGTGTCTACTGAAAATTTTTAAACTTGCTGTGGGATATTTGGACTTTGTCTCTGATGTCAGCAAGGAATCTTCTCTTGACACTGAATTGAAATATACTGTCTCGGTTACTATGCATGAACGTTTCCCTGATGATTCTTGGCTCCATGTCTATAGTGATAGTTTGGCTGAAGGGACCATAAGAAATGCTGGAACTGGAGTTTATTCTACAGAATTTGCAATATCTTATGCCGTTGGACAACTTTGATGGCGAAATAGTTGCCATTTCTTTGGCCTTAGGCAAAATAGAGCAACGTGAAGAAGAAAATATCGTCTTTTTGTTGTTTTTCGGCAACTATGACCTTGGCAACTCCCAAACGTTGTGTAAGTGAGATATCTAGCAAAGATAGATAAGATGTTGAACACCAAGAAATTCATTGCTCTGAATTGAAATATACTGTCTTGGTTGCTATACATGAACGTTTCCCTGATGATCCATGGCTCCATGTCTACACTGATGGTTTGGTTAAAGGGGTCATAAAAAATGCTAAAGCTGGAGTTTATTCTCCACACTTTACATTATATTATGGCGTTGGACAACTTTGATGGTGAAATAGCAGTCATTTCTTTGGTCTTAGATAAAATAGAGCAGTGTGAAAAAGAAAATATCAGTTTTTTGTTGACTCCAGATCGGCAACCATGATGCTCTCAACTCAAAATCACTGTGTATGTGAGATTTGTAGGAAGTGCATAATAAAGGATACATAGTCTGTTGAATACAAAGAAATTTGTTGCTCTGTAGTGTATTCCAAGCCATTGTGGGATATTTTAAAATGAGCAAGCTGATAGGTTGGCCAAGAATGGATCATAAACGATGTAACCTGATCCTCCTTTGCCTTTGCAGCATATAAGGTGATATATATCTTTCTATATTAAATCCAACCGTTTAAACCTGTATAGAGAAAAAAAAAGTGGAATTCCATGTTGAATAAATCAAGAAGAATTTCTAGTTCCTTTTCTAGCATGGCCTTTAGACTTGTAACGGGCCATGCCTACGCATAGAGTCACCAGTATAGAATAGGAAAACAATTGACTTATACAAACATCTGCCTCCTTTGCGGCTATTGAGTGACCATGACTGAAGAGCACTTTAGCATATGCCCTAGTGTTCTTAACTGCTTTCTTTTTTGTGTTACTGACAATGCCTTTATTGATTATTTTTGTCGTTCTTATTCGCGCTTCTCGTCGACTAATGAAAGGGGTAAGAGATGGGCACAGGTAAAAAAAAAAAAAAAGAAATAGACCATAAAATGAAACACGAGTTAAAAAAAAAAGGATTCAAGAAAAACTGAGCAATATTGATACAGAAATTATAAAAATATTTGAAAATCCTAAAATGCTTCAAAGTTGTTGAATGAAAAATGTCCTGCGAAGTGTTTACAAAATAACTAATATTTTGTGATTTTTAAATGTGTCATACTACCTTTTATGAGATTGCTTTTCGGTTACTTTTTAATTGCCGATTCATAAGTGTTTTTATTTCAAAAAAACAATTCGTACACAATTGTATAAAAATATTATTTAAAAATGTTTGTAAAAGTATCAGAACAAATAACCACAAACTATTAGGATTTTTCTATAAAATTCCTAAGTGTGCTGTTAATTCTATATGTATACTATAGCTAAACTAAATAAAATTAAATTTATTTTTAATTATTGAAATTCTTTATAATAAAAAATTACATTGGGCAACCAGGTTGTAACTTGGTGTACTTGGGTTGAGATACTTGAGGCACAGTTTAGAGAATTCACAGCTTTATTTACACAAGCATAAATAGCACACATATACAATTAGAGACAAAACAATATTTAACACATTTTAAAAAATAATAATAGATTCGTGGAAGGAGAAACCCTAACACTTGGCTACGCGCAGAGTTCGTGAAGCATGCTTCCTCTCCGGGTGAGAGTCTATAGGCCAAGTAATGCGCCGGGATGCGTTAAATATATTTCCTCTCAGGATAAGGGACTATAAACTAATGTGACTCTTGTGTGTCGTGCTTGTCTCGTGGCCGACTGACCGTTTCTCCTGAACACCACAGGCAGCGCTTTTGCCAGTATGTATGCGAAAGCACAGTTATAAAATAAACTTAGAAAAATTTAAATATTTTAAAATTATGCATTGATTTATTTATATTTTTTCCATAAAAATCTATATCTAAAGTATATGTAAAATATCAAATTAAGTTTATTTATATATTTAAAAAACTATAAATTACTTTTTAATTATATTTCTAGTAAAATAATAGAAACATGTTATAAAGTACTAATATAATATAACTTTATCCTATGCTTCTATTATTTTACAAGAAACAAATTAAAAAATAAAATTAAAATTTTTTTTTTTCTATTTTACAAAATTATAATAGCAAAGATCAACGAAAGAAATGGCTTTAGTTTGATCTCTATTGCATATTTACAAACAAAATTAAAAACATTTGACATTCTCTCCTTTAAACTTTAGTTCTTCGAACCAAAGATAAAATTATTCAAAAACTCTTCAAGCAGCTGTTTTGAACATTTTTCTCTTCAGAAAACACGGAGTTTAGATTATTCAGCTCATTTTACATTATTAGTCTTTCGAAATCTGTCCTAACTCTGTCTGACAAGTTGTCATGTTCCAGAAATCCTAGTAATTTGCAATTCTCAGAAGAAGAAAAAAAAGACGTCCTTTTAATTAACGTAATCGGTTTAGGAGTCTTTAATTATTAGAAGAGATTTATGTCAAATTTTGCGTTTCATTAAAAAAGAAAGAGTGAGAAAAAGGAAGACTTAAAAGGATAAAAATAATCTGATTTAAGACGTCTAAAAGTGAAGAAGACATTTTCGTAGCTGTGTGAAATTTGTTGCTGAATAACTGAATTATGTTGTGATAATTGTTTAGTTTCGAACTTTCTATCCATCAGGCGATTTTAATTGAGTAATTATCATTTAATCAGAAGAAAAATGAAATTCAAATTAGTTCAAAGGAATGAAATACAGGCAAAAGCATTAGTCTAAGAATTTTTGTAACTATTTAACAAGTTAATGTATGCGCGAGAACTTGAATGGCCGAATGTCTAACGTCGGTGCCACATGTTTCAGGTTAGAAATCCGGCGGTGCCATGAATGTTTGTAGTGGTTCGGAATCCCACTTTAAGCCGTAGATCCGGGTCTCAGATGACTGTAAAGCCCAGAGCCAAGATTAGACTTATACCTACAAGTTCTCCATCACAACAAAAACAGCCACCTTTCCCTGCAACCCTGAGCTCATACGGGTTCGTGGATTTGGTCTAGATGTCCACCAAATGGGATAAGAAACAACAAGTATGTGAGAGAAGAAATATTTCAAATGTGAAATGGTTGTACATTAATAATACCTATAATCTCCACGAATTTGGGGATATGGATTTTCATGCCTGTTGAACTTGTCGTCAAATCAGCAATGATCTGTGCTGGCCTATCATGGGTGCATGTGCGTGTGGCGGATAACGACGAGAATGCTTCTGATGTCATTAGAAACTGCTTCCCAGACCATAACTCCCTGATGTAATCCAATGTGTTTACAATGCAGAAGAGTGGCTCCAGCCCTCCTTTACACCAAAAATACGGGCATTACTACCAAAAAAAAAATTGACTCTCATCTGGGAACACAACAGATCTGCAGTCGCTGTAGTAACTATCACTGCAGTCTCAACGGATTCGGGCGATGGAGTTCCATGTATGTTGCACTTGGTCAGTCAAATCAACAACGATCCGTGTTGGTATAGGATGCTGCTGCTTCGTAGGATGGAAGCTTTTTGCATGTTACGGTGAGTAGTACAACGACGAGAATGCTCCTGATGTCATTGAAATCTACTTCCCAGACTATAACTCCTGGTGTAATCCAATGTGTCTGATGCAGAAAGATTGGCTCCAAGCATTCACATGGCTTCTGTTCAACCACCGTACGCCACCAAGACAGAAATTGCTCATTATTGCCACCAAGACAGAAATTGCGCTCATTTGAGAACCATGGAGATTACAGCGATTGCAGATTTATTTTGTTCTCATTTTATAACACAATAAATCTACAGTCGCTATAGTCTCCCCCGAATTTGGGCAATGGAGTTCTATGCATGTTGCACTTGGCGAGTAAATCAGCAAAGATCTCTGCTGGTTTAGAATGACGTTGGTGCTTAAGATGGATGCCTATGCGTATCTCTGTGCATAGCATACTAAAAGAATGTATCTGATGTCATTGGAAACTGCTTCATAGACTATAATTTCTGGTGTAATGCAATGTGTCTGCTGCGATGCAGGCAGATCGGTTCACTTTTAAACGTGCGGTAATTACTGCCACCAAGACAGAATAGTGTAACATCACGGCCTATATTAGACGTATAACGGCTTCAAGAAGAGTGCCACTTTCAGGATCATGGGAACACTTTAAATTTTATTTACAAGCATTATTTATCTATACAGAACTCTATTTACAATGAAAGGAAAAATGATGTAAATTAGATATACAACTGCAGTTCACTCTAAGGGCGAATCTAAATGAAGAATTTAAACACGTGGTCTGCGGCAGACCTTAATTATCACACAGCGTGATACACGAAACTACAAGAAGCCCACTTTGTAAACAGGTGGAACCTCCGTTCTGTTTAGTCACTTCAGTGAAAAAAGGCAACACTTCTTCTAGACTCTTCGCAGAACACACTTCTTTTCAAAAACATTCCTTTAAGAAAAGCCGTCAAAGGGGGGGGCAGCTTCCCTCACCTCGTTGGAGTCGACATTTCCTCAGCACATGGTCTATCATCAATCCCGGTGCAACAATTCATGGCGTAGTTCATATCGCATTAGTAATTCTTTCGACCTGTACAGGTCGGACAGACAATAGCTAATTTCATGAAGTCTCATTATCCATGACATTGAATATCTGCTATCAGATTTTAAATGACGGATTGTTCTCATTAGTACAAAACATTAATTGCATGTAATATAAATATTCACAACACTGTTTATCTGCTGTCAAATTGAGTTACAGGATGTTACTATGCACTCGTTAAGGAATGTACATTCCTTTCTTCTGAGAACGAAAGTGCTACAACTCTTGTCGCAAAAACTGTTACAATAGACTCTCATCTGCGAACACAGCAGATCTTCCTCCACCCTTCAAAAGATTTATCTTGACACTACTGAAGCCACAGAGAATCTCATTAAAATAAATTTTTTTTAAGCAAACATCATCACTCAGTGAAATAAAACTATACAATAGTTATTTTGAAACCTTTACTCAAATAAAATAGCTTGAGAACTTGTTAGGAGTTGTTCGTCCATTCATCTATGTTATATATTCTCCATTATTTTTTTCATTCAATACATTTTTTTTTTAGTTTTATTTATTTTTTATAACATAGTAAAAGATATTTGTGATGAAGATGACAAATAATGATGAAAAAGATAAAACACTTTGAAGACAAATAATGATCGCAGAATGAAAAATACAACTAGTTGAATATAATTTTGACGCTGGCATATAATAATGATTTGATGGTAAAAACGCTAACAAATTAAAATTATATCAAAGTTTACATGTGATTTGTAATGCATTACATGACATTTAAGGTCTAACAAAGAAACAACTTTTTATAACATTATTTATTTAATTTTGAAAAATTTTTAGACGACATCGAATTTAATACATCAACCAAAAGTATTTTGAACGAACAAAAGTAATGAAGTACAAAAAAAAAAAGCAATCGACAATATTTTGACATTGAGTGACAGAAAAATAATTCCGTCAATAACCAGCACCTTGCAGTAAAAAAAAAAAATTCCAAATATTTTTAGACATTGTAAATAAATATTTGATACACAGTTCAAAAGGAAAAATATATAAAAAAAAAAATATCTGCAACTAACTATTGGAATATGTGTTTGTTGACTGCTAGAAAATAACAAATATGATAAACTTTTTGAGTCTATTTTGTAAAGAAAGTCAATATTGCGTCATTCAAAAGTGGTTTAAAAAATATTTTCAAGAAAACTAACCATTAACTTTTTTTTTTTTTTTTTTTACTTTTTACAATAGATATTATATATCATGCAATTTTTACCATGCGAATTTGTCAACCACATTTATGAGGAAACCGTTTATGTTTATTTGATATCAATAAAATGAAATCGATATAGAACAATGCACAATAAAAGTAAACATTCTGTACCACACTTTGAAAAAAATGAAGAAAAAAAAAATAAAAAAATTACAAAATAAAAATAAGATTTCATCAATGTTTCATTCGTGCAAAATGGTGAATCAAGAAAGTTGAATGTGAATTGTTTGGCATGGTGTAAGTGTTATCATTGATTCTTTCAAAGGTTAGGCTAAAATTGCAATGCTATTTAAATTTCAAAAAAAATATTGACAAAGTTAATCGATACTGATGATATTTGAACAAAGTTAATCAATACTGGTGGAAAAAAATGTCTTTCAAGAAAAGTTTCATTGACTTTGAACAAAGTTCGTAATGTTAAACAATTTTCTTTGAATTATTTAAATGTCAAAAAAATTTTTGTAAAACAAACTGTCTAGAGAATTTGAAATTGTGACTGGATTGAGTCAATACTGCTTCATTCAAATGGGGTTTAAAAACATTACATTTCTTAAAGCTTTAACTAGCAAGGTTTTGTACTTCAAAAATATATATTTTCTATCATGCAATTTTACCATTCAAATTTATCAACCTCATTTATAAGAAATCAATTTTTTGCTTATTTGAAATCAATAGAAAATTAAATCGATACCAACATTTTGAAAAAAT
>BPLR01019806.1:0-68446 GCA_021605095.1 Caerostris extrusa
TTATACAGTAATGTCTTTTCTAAAACCTCTTGTGAGCTGCAGATTTGTTGAAAGTTACAAGTAAAACTTTATTTTTGAATATCACTAGTGATTTATTGTGAACTTTGAAAATTATTGTACATTTCCTCATCCTACTTTAAAAATCTAAAACAATATATTTAGCTACCATCAAATCAATAAGTAAAAATGTGTCTACTACTATCATATCATTAATAAAAATCATTTGGCAACTAATCAAATCATTAGTAATGCAGTGTTGGCTTTACTATCATAAAGCATTAATAAAAATATTTGCTACTGTCAACTCGTTTATAAAAACTATTTTGACTACTACTTATAAATAATAAATAAAAAATATTTGGCTGCAATCCAATCCGTACATATCAAAAATCAACTAAATCCAAGAAAAAACATTCTGAATATAAAATCAGACGTCCAAAAGAACAATGAAGTTAAAAAAATAGGCTTTTCATTTTCATTAATAGCACATGTATGCATTGAAATGTTCAGTTATTTATGCAGTGAAAATAAATATTTGTAGTTAATCCTTATGTCCGAATTTTAACATACGATAGTATGCTTCTGTAATATATTTGAAAATCTTGGTTTTTGTGCTAATATGAAATAAATAAATAAGACCTCTAAGACATATTATATTTATTGATGAAAAAGGTCAAAGGAAGGGGGCGACAAGAATTTTTTCTTACTAAGTCTGTTAGAAATATACATACCTAATTCTACTGTAATTTATTGATTTTTGCATGAAAAAGAAAACAATAGATTTGATTAAGACTGATGAAGATAAAGATAATAGAGATTTGCATTTTAATACAGTTGATGCTAACTTCTCATGTTAAATCTTCTACTTCGGCGTGCTCATTTAAATAAACTTATGCCCGGTAATGAATGGTATTTAAAATTTGTTATGAAGAATTGTGAATAATATTTAAAGTTTAGATAATCAATTAATTAGCTCCCTAGCAATATGTTAAAACTCTGCTGATTAAAATTCCTCCTACACAAGCTTTTTGTTTTTCTAAAAATGTTGTCTGTTTTTTGTTTTTTTGCTGACTTATTTGTTAGCCACTGGTCTAAGACAAGATAAATTATGCGAAAACTTCGCAGAATCAACACACTCATACACCTGCCTAGATCGATATCATAAATATGCATTCTATTCTCTTTGCTCAAGAGAAAAACACGAAAAAACGGGTGCTTACAAAAGTTTTAAAAAGGGCTTAAGATATAAATGAAAAGTTGCAGATATTTCCCCATTTAATTAAAGAAAGTGCTTTCAATCGGTCAAGTAATATTCAAATGCAATTTCTGTGGCTATATTTACAGAAATCAGCAGAAAATTATTATTATAGTTGTTTTCATTTTTCAGACATACGTTGAATGTACATGGAGATATATCAAAAACAAAATTATCAAAGTATTAGATATAATAATTAAGTAAATATTAGTCTAATAATTAAGTATTAAGTATTAGTTATAATCCTAAACTTGGAAACATTTGATTATTGAGATGCTATTATATTTTTTTAAACAGATTACAAAGATCAATATAAAATACTTAAGTTTAGGCGTAATCTTTTGAAATCCTCCATTTTAATTGTTACTAGAATTAAAACAAATATCAACTTGTTGGACATTAAAGTTACTTCATTTTTGTTTGATTATAGTTTATTGTGTATTTTTTTTTTTAAAGTCAATATTCTGTGACTTTAAAAATATATAATAATGAATATATAATCTATATATAATCTATGACTTTAAAATTGAAACTACTAGCATATTTATTATTTTATATTGCATATAATTATTATATTTTGTTCCAAACTCTTTCAGGAGGAACGGCATCGAATGATTGCAACGAGCTGATATTTTGCTGTTATATCTCGTGATGATTGTCTTAACTATTACGCGGATTTAAACCGATTCTACTGTGCTGGCTTATGCCGATGAGAAACGATGCTTTTGTCAAGTAATAAGATTATTAATTATGCAATAATTTGCGCTCTTTGACCATACAAAAATATTTACTTTAAATACCTACGATACATGATCGTTTTTAAATGTTCCTGCAATAAAACTGTTCATACAATGACAGTCTTTGCTTATAAATTTGAAAATTCTCCTTAAATTGTTGCAACAAATCACTTTATTTATCTTATAAAAATAATTTATTTTTTATTACTTTTAACTAGGCAACATAATTTACTTTGAAAAAATTTCTAATTTTTATGTTATTTCGTAAAAAAAAATCATTCATTTGATGACTTAAAAGAAAATGCTTACATGTTCTCAGGTAAGTTTTAAATATAAAATAAATAAGATTTACATATTCATCAATATTTATAAATTTAAAAAATTTAAAAACAAACTATTTTGATAAAATGTAAAAGGATTCATGCCTCTGATTAAACAATGAATATGTTTTTGCTGTTCTAATGCAGCTGGCAAAATACAAGACAGTTAATCTTTATGCCATAAGCAAGGGCACCGCTGTTACTCATTTAGCACGAACGTGCAAATTATGAAATATGAATTAACAAATGACTTTGGAAACATTAGCTTGATTTGTTACGGTAGAACATTAAAAATTGAACTAATGTGATTAGCATTCTGAATAAATCAACAATTACATAAAATCTTCATGTGACTTGAATGTTCTGAAAATGGGATTCATCTTTTATTAATTTTTCCTTTAAGAATTAACTGAAAATGTTCGTTAAATTTCCCTTAAAAATTGGCGTATCCAAAAATTCTTAAAATTATTGTTATTATTAATGAAGTAACTAACATTTTACAAATAATAATTAAAAAAATCCATTCATGTCTTAGAAATAAATGGAAAAATAACATAAACTACAACATTTTAATTTTTATGCTTACATCTACATTTCAAAAACAAGTGGTTTATCTTTTCAACTTTTTATTTTGCTCAACAGCCTAGTTTCCTCATTCAAAATACAGGTTTTCTTTTTCTTTTTCATGCCTTATTTTCCCCCAAATTCACATCTTTCCTCTATATGCTTCCTTATTTATTGACATCAGAAGATCCCATTTGACTTATCTATCTCAGAAAATATAATTGAATTACCATAAATGAATAAAATTCAGTCACTCATTCCTGTGCCACTTACGTAATGAAAGACTTGCATTTGTAAAATACATGCTTTGTGAGTAATATTTTAAGCCTGCTTTTGATATGATACTTCTATTAAAAACTGTTGACTGCTTAAAATATTTTAATAATTTGAATTGAACTTTATTATTAGAATACTTTTATATTTCCAATGCGATTAAAAAAAAAAAGAAAAGAAATATAAAATTCACTCACTGTGTCACTTACTTACGTAATGAAAGACTTGCTTTTGTGAAATGCATGCTTTACAGGCAATATTTTAAGCCTGTTTTTTGATATGATACGTCTATTAAAAACACTATTAACTATTTAAAATATTTTGTTAATAATTTTAATTGAACTCATAATAAAAGTTCATTTCAAATTATTAACAAAATATTTTACTTAGAATATATTTTAGAATACTTTTATATTTCCAATGCGATTCCGAGAAAAAAAAAAGAAAGAAAAAGAAAAGTAGCAAGCATTTAATTTGTTAAACGAAAATTAATTTCTTTAGAACTTAAATTTGTTTTTCGAAATAGTAAATTCGATACATTTTATATTGATTGGAGGATGTATAGATTGATTTTTGTCGTATAGACTAATTTTTGTCGTATGGACAGAAAGAAGATTTACATAATAAAATTGAACATCATGTAGGAGAGGCAATAAAATTTAATATTAGTTGAGAAATAATCGCGAAATAGAAAAAAAAATGAAAAATATCAGTAGATGAAGGGCAGGTTTGACGTGTTTAACTTCCTCAAAAATTTTAAATATGATAAACTATCAATTTATTGAGACAGACATGTCAAAGCATTTGGCTTCGCAATTTTTAGAAGACTACTGCTTTCTGTCTCATTCTAGTTGCTTTATTTTTTAAAGACAAATAATTAATAACTTAAATTAACTAAAGATAATTAACTTAATTAGCTAAGACTAATAAATAATAACTTATTATAAATTAAACATTTTTTCATCAATATGATCAAATTTAATTCGTTTCAATTATTTGTAATTAAATTCTGCGATCAAAATTAGCAATATTTAAAGTTTGCAACTGTGTATCAAAAAGTCCCACAAAATTCGACTGGCTAATTTAATTTTTCAATTTTTAGATATATATTAATGGTGCTAAAATTGCTTAAAACAGAAAATATATATAAATGAAATATTAAAAAGAAATCAATCGGCGAGTATAAATCTCAAAATCGCGTCGAGTCAAGTCATGTTAAGTACAAAGGAAATTTTTATAATAAAATATTCCACCAGTGAAAACCATAAAAAAACAAGCTTTTTAAACAGAAGTTACTTTTATTCAAACTCGTTCTTAATAAAATTTAATACATCGCATTTTCCACTTTTACATATCGCATACAACGCTTATTACATATAACGAAATATTGTGTGTTTTATGTAAATATCTCTGTTAAAAGTAATTTTTGTTATATTGAAAATGAACAGCTGATTAAATTTATTTGAATTTAATAGTAATTGGGGTGAAGGTTTCGATTATTACGCTTTTTTTTTTAACCCCATGTATTATTTATTATAAATAATTAATAAGTGACACGTAATTTTGGAAATTTTACAACGTGTATGAACCATATAATCTTTGCGAATATCGTATGCAATTCAGGATTTTGAAAATTATATGATATGAGAGTTTTTATTTAAATATTTTCCCCTACATTAAAATTCATATTATTCCCTATTTTTTAAATATTTTTCCTAGACATTTTTTTATTAAAATTATTTGTATTGAATTAATAGTTTTGAGTAATTAAATGTCAAAAATATGTTTAATTATAAATTTTCTTATAAAACTATAGCTTTGCATTTTAATTAAAAATAGAATGTATCGTATCGTATCAGAAATGATATTTTGAACACATATTGGATTTTAAAAATATTATTGCTTTATTTATTTTTTATTTTTTAGAAAAAAATGAATTACAAGCATAAGATGTGTTTAGTGTACGGGACAAGTATTTTCTTTTCAGCTATATTAAATAAATATTTGACACTTTTTTTTTTACAGGGAGATTCTGGAGGCCCCTTAATCCAGGATCAAAACGGAGTAACTCTTCTTATAGGCATCGTATCCTGGGGTATAGGATGTGCACAGCCAAACAGTCCTGGTGTCTACACAGATGTATCGCTTTTTAACTCATGGATAAAGCATTATGTATCACTTTAACAACATTTTAACGAATAAAAATGTCTTGTTTAACTTTTTAATGATTATTTTAAAAGAGTGAATAGTATTTTTAAAAAGATCTTTTTAGTAAAAATTTTTTCTTGATAAATATAATAATTAAGGTTATTTACATTATTGATTAATTATTAATGTATAATAAATACCTTGATTTATCTTATACTTATTAAAATAAAGTGTATTCTGCTACTAAAAGCATTTAAGATGCTCTGTAGAATAGAAATGATTCTTTAGAGAAAATAATAACTTTTTTTGCATTGTTTTCTCTCTTATGTATAGTTATATTTTCATTTTTGTATAAAATAAGAAACTAGAATGCACAATAAATATTTCTAAATAGAACTTAATAAAACGCAATATCTTGCATGGATTTGATTCTGAAAATGCTGCTGCAACTTTTAGTTTTTCGATATTGTACATCACATCAAGAAGAAACTGCTTTATTTGATTCTGTAAGATGACGAAAATTGATTAATAATTATGAACCTGTTTATGATCCGATATCATTAATCTTTATTACAGTATTATTGTTTTCTCTCTGACTATACAATTGAAAAAATAATTGATCGGAAGAATTTTCTCTGTCCCAGTTATGCGGAAATTTTTCAACAACCTATGATGGTAAAAATTGAATTGTTTATATTCATATCATCTATTATTTTTGAAATTAATACATAATCAAACAGAAAAACAGATATAGAATAAATAACCTATTAGTATTAGTGATCAGATAGTTATTAAGAATCTAAAAATTGTGAAGTTCTCTATCATACACTAAGACAAGCAATAGGAGAAGACGAGAGAGATGAAGGCAAAGAGCTGGAATTAAAAATTATTCTTATGAATCATATGGATTCTTCCGTTCACAAGATGTACGGATTTTCTTATTTTAGATCTTAAGTACATTTTCTGTAAATTAAAGAAAAATATCTATATGAAACTGAGAATTTTAATGAAACTGAAACAAATTATACAACACAAACTAAAAATAAAGGTAAAACTCAAACAAATTAACCAGAAAATTATGTTTCAGAAATCAGACACATGCATCAAATTGACAAATTAGATATGTCAATTTGTCCCATAAGAAAGTAAGGATAATCTTCTACATTACAAGCCCTGTGTGGTCTAGCATTGACGTCTTGAAAACGCTATCACCTTGTTTAGAATTGTTGTCTTAACGACGCTGGAAGGAATTATTACTTATTGCATGGACATTACTGCTTGCATAGACTTCAAGGATAACGTTTCTACAAACTTGAGCTGCCACGATTTCACTAGGAAAGTCACGAAGATCCATGTGTCTTCACAAAAAGATTTCACTATACAAAAACTGATTCCTGTGCCTGAATCTCTTACAAGGTTGTCTGTAGATGATAGCGGATTCCAGCTTCTTACCGAATCAAGCAACGCCTACCAATACTTTGAAAGTTAAGCCTAGTCATCCGTGCAGAGAACGGCTCTCCATTGATCTACAGTCCAGTGGATATGCTGAAGCCCTCTCCTAAGTAGTAAATACATCAATTCCACCAGCGCATGTAAACCCTCAACTCTCCTGCATTCTAGTTGCGTAACGTTGCTACTGGGTCACTAATCAGGAGCTCTGAGATACTAGCCAGACGGTCACCCGGCAATCGGAAGTTATAGTTTGGGGTGTCATTTCATTTGATAGTCGGATTCAGTTGGTTGCCATGCACACGATGATACATTAACGACATTGCTCTATTGTCTTGTCTTTCCTTCACGACACCCTAAGCTTACATTTAAATGGGATACGCATACGGGCAATCTTACCTATAAATTGTTTTCGTACTTGGCAAACACTTTCCCTGGCCTGCTAGATTCCCGGATCTCTCTCCCACTAGAGCATGTCGGGAATCTGATGATCAGGTGCCTCCGATAGTTCCAGGATTTTGCCGATCTATCTCGATGATTAGTGAGAATTTTGCAAGAAATCTCGTAGGGGGACAGCCACCAACTCTACAAATCAATTGCAAGTAAAATAATAGCTTTCAGAAGGTTAACGTGTTTTTTATTGGTTTTCTATACGTAGTTATAATCTCCTAAATAAAATATTCAATTCCTTCTTTTCAATTGCTTCTTTTTCTACCCATATGTATAACATCGATCGATTTTCGTTCTATTCGTCCTTTGTAAATTGTTTTGTTTGCCATAGTTTGTTTGTGTATTTCAAATTTCAGGAAAAGATTTAATATACTAAATATCTTTTGAGACTATAATAGGGCCAAGTAAACCATTAAGTAAATACAACTCTATTATAAATAATCTTCCTTTTTAGGGAAAATATAAGGAGGCCTTAAAATTCGAAACTTGTGTACCAAATATCTTTCATGCGAAAAGCTGTATATTTGCACCGATGGTTCCAGGCTTCATCGGAAAATTAATGCTGGTGCTGTCATTTAATTCTGTATTTTTCTTTCCTTCTACTCTAGATTCATATATTAGTGACTTTGATGGCTAAGTTTATTTTTCTTTAATTTTTATGAGGCAATCAAAATTACCCTTAAATATTTGTACGTGAGACAGTGTCATTTTAAAAATATGGTTATCCTTTCGAATTTCATTTCAGTAACTCAACTTATGTTTCATGTGAAACTCCTCGACCGGTTATCATTACAAGCTGTAGAGTTACCATGGAAAGATTAAAGATTAAGAGTGTTCAAATAATTTTGAAACAGTTTTCACTGATTGAGAGTATTCAAAAATGAGCAGACTAACTACCAGACCAAGAATAGGCCAGTTCTCAGATTTTCCAAAGGTACCTTCATTTAGCTCTGTTGAGAAACTAGAGAAAATGGAAAAAGTTTTGAATGGAAAACTTCATGATAAGGAAAATTTGTAAAACTTTTCAATATGAATAACCAGAATTAATACAGAATAATCAGAACTTGTTATAGATCATTGATAGGTCATTATATGACCAATAAACTAGAAAAGCATTAATTATAGACTGAAATATTTAATGAGGAATTAACCACTTAACTATCTTCCAATATTATTTTCAGAGAAATTACATTTTTTTGTTTTTATCCGCATTTACTTTTCTTTTTATAATAATTCTTCATTTATTACTTACATCTTATAAATACTTAAAAGGAGCACTCATTTTATATAAAGAGTAAAAATAAATAGTTAAAAACTTACGGAGTAAGATATATTTTTCAATTATTTATTCATAAATATATAACATATGTTTGATAAATTATTTGAGTGCATTGAATTCTTTGAAAATGAGCGAAAAGCTTAGATAGTAATACTGAAATCTAAGAATAAAATACGAGGAAAAAGTAGGGACCTTAAACCTCAAACTTAAGTAGTGAAAGTAGGAAATTAAGGTTCAGAGTTTTATAAGAAAACTCACCCGTTACTTTGATAAAGACGAGGAAAACCTTGAAAAATTCATTTAAGAAAGATCTCTTGTCCCTGTTTCTGAAATTCAATATTGCAGAAAAGATTCATTAGTTCATTTTTGAGTTACCTTTTTTTTTTTTTTTCGATTTCTCATCTTGAAAAGAAATAAATCTCATAGTGAATTTTCTATAAATAACGACGAAAAATTATTTTAAAATGTCATCAAAATACACAATAATCAATATTCTATAAAGATTCACATTTTTGCATTTACTTTTTTTCATGTTTTTAAAATATTCACATTTATAATATTTATATATACTTTCACCAATTCTATAAATATGGCAGAAAATGTTTCTTTTTCTTATATGAAATTTTAAATGTTGTTCACAATTTACATATTGCAGTCGGGAATTATAGATATGAGTAACAGTGAAGAAATGTTCAATGTATTTTTTTTTAAAGATTACTCAATTTTTGTCGACAAGTGCATTAACCCCTAAAAGTAAGGTATATCAATGTAAATTCCTATCAGTATTACGTCTTATCTTGTTTACTTTGGGTCAGTGAAGTAATCTTTTGGACTAGATTTCCACTTAACGGCATTGGTGTTAAGAATTTCTGACCGCAATGAAATTCACATTTATGTATTGTATTTAATCATTCTCTTGCCGCTAATCGTCTCCATTGTTATTGTAATATTAGACAAAAAAATTAAAGTATTTAAATATTTGATTTGTTTATTACATTTACTATAATGACTTGAAGGTTGGTTTGTTGCTCTACGGTCACTTTGTGCACACTTTGGGCTGATTAGACCGGGATCTACAGTTTAACGGGAATTCGAACCACTACTACTACATTACACCACATCACATCACTGTGCCTAGAGCTGAGTTGCTCCTTTAAAGTTTGGGGAATGATGTAGGTGAAGGAAGAAGTCTGATTGAGCTCTGTGACCATATGAGACGGGACCTACGGCTTAAAGTGGATTCCGAACCAATACAAAAATCCATGACACCGCCGAGTTTTGAACCCAAAACATGTGATACCGAGCGCCAGAGCGCTAGCCGATCGGCCATCAGGCCCCTATTCCGAACCACTAACAAACGTCCATGCCACAACCAGGATTCCAATCCAAAGCCTATGGTACCCAGGGCCTGAGTGCTAGCCAATTGGCCATCAGGCCGCCATAATGACTATGGCCGCTATAAATACTATAATGACATTATGTATTGTATCTTGTTCATCAATTGTTACAAAACCGTTAAATATAATTCTCATGCTAACATTATTTTTGCTAAAACAAATAATAAAATGGTTTAATCTATCAAAACCATACAAGTATTTTAAAATAATCTTTATAAACAATTTTATTTTTCTGATAAACGTTATTGAAATTGCTTTTAACCAGAGATGTGGAGTCGAGGTTGAGAGTAAGAGTTCGGGAATCGAACATTTTAGGAGTCTGGAGTCAGATTCAAAAGTCGGTTTAAAAATCGGAATTTCGATTACTCTTTTTATAAAAATAATTTTTATTTTTCCAAAATTCTAGAAGTTAATGTTCAAATTATATGTTAAGGAAACAATTCAATTGTAGAAAAATGAAAAATTCAGACTTTAATGAAGACTTTATAGGTTAAGAGTTTTAAAGCTTCTGCTAAATGAATTATTTTATATTATTGTTGGGCATCAATGGGCCTCATGTGCCACTTACGATTATAAACAACTCACAGAGGGGCAGTCGACAATGTCTTTCTGAAGGACTTATAACAGCTTCGCATTTTCTTTCTCTCTCTCTATCTCTTTTCGAAATATTTTCCCTATTTTTATTTATTGTTTTCCTCATTTCCTTAATTTTTTACTAGAACAATAAGAACGAAAAAAAAAAAATTCTAGAACAGTTTTCGGAAGATGTCATATTTATAGGCTCTTGCTAGCTAGGGGATTTCAATAATTATGGCTAGTTGTAATTAATGTTACAGTGTAGTCTATAAACTGCAATAAAATTATAAAATTAATACTGACACATGCAATAAAATTATAAAATGAATACTGACTCATGCAATAAAATTATAAAATGAATACTGATACATGCAATAAAATTATAAAATGAATACTGACTAATGCAATAAAATTATAAAATGAATACTGACTAATGCAATAAAATTATAAAATGAATACTGACTCATGCAATAAAATTATAAAATAAATAATGATTAGCTACAAAAATTTTAAAGGGTTTAGAATTGTAAATACTTTTGTTACATAGATGAGTCTTAAAATGTTTGGAATTTAATTTATTTTAAATACGAACTTTTAATGTGATCATTTAAGTAGCATGAAAATTAACATAAAATATTTATATAATTTTTTTCATGGTGTTTTTTTCTGTCACTTATTTGATCTAGAATAAATTATGCGCCTTAATCATTTAAATTTTAGCTACTGTAAAAACGTGTTGTTTATTTAATTTGAACAAATATAATTTAACTATCTGTGCATTTAATATTTTTAATTTTTTTGAACGTCCAAATAATTGAATAGGTTTGGAAATATTGGACCTTGAAAAAATTGTCTGAATAATAATATAAAGGAGAAATTTATCCTTAACAGCTGAGTAAAATGTTTAATTTTCTTAATGAATAGCATGAAGCTATTCTAGAATTATACCGTTGCTTAGCATTACTCATTAATATTTGGAACAATGCTTGCGTTGCACGTTCATTTAGAAAATTTTTATCTTATCTTTTATCTTAAAATGATACTGTAATAATAAATAATACGTTTTGAAGATCAATGTTATTGTAGTTTCAAACAAACATTTTCTTTAAATGTCGCATGAAAATACTTTAGTATAACAAATATTCTTAAACTATAATATATACTATTTTTTTTTTTCCTTTTTTTTTTGAATACATGAATTTGAAAAAAATGTTGTAGTTTTAATTGTCATATGTATTTTCATATTGTATATTATATCGTGTTGTATTTTTAATTGTTTTGCTGTAATTTCCGTGTTGTATTTTTACTCATTTAGAAAACTTTTATCTTATCTTAAAATGATGCGATAGTAAATAATGATGCGATAGTTTTGAATATCAATGCTACTGTGGTTTTAAACATGAAACATTTTCTTTAAATGTCGTATAAAAATACTTTAGTATAACAAATTAAACTATAATACACTCATATCCATAAATTAAGGATAATTCAGAATCACGCAGAAATTGAACTCTAAAATAAAAATTTCACCTGTAGAATTATCACACACATCTTGAAGAAGAATATGCAAATTACAGGAAACCACCAGATGGCGCGGATAGTACGTCACAATGACGAGAGTGTAGAGAGGGGTATATAAGGAATGGTGGCAAAGAAGTAAAATTGTTCACAAGCGCTTTAAAAAGCCTTTCAGTGCAATAACCGCCTAGTTATGGCACAAAGGAAGCATTTGGATGATTTTTATGTGGTAGAAGTATCGGACGACTGGAATGTGGACGTACCCAGGTGGAAGTATCCGAGGAACTTGGAATCGCCCGAGTGTCATCTCCAGGCTTTGGCAACGATTCCAAGATGATGGTAATGTGAGTAGATGTTACAGCACAGGTCGCCCCCGAGTTACAACGCCGAATGAGGGCCGGTATTTAGCAGTTACTGACAAAAGAAAAAGGCGGTGCACAGCATCAGACCTGTCTCGTCAGCTCTCTTCAGCTACCGGTACGACAGTTTCAAGGCAGACCGTGTACAGACGCTTAGGGCACATTGGTCTATATGCTCGTAGGCCTGTTAGATGTGTTCCACTTACCGCAACGCACTGTCGCCTGCGATTAACCAGAAGTAGAGAGCATGCATTGTGGACACCGCAACAGTGGTCTTGTGTGATGTTTTCCGACGAGTCCAGGTTTAGTTTGCAGTCTGATTCTCGCCGGACTTTCATATGGAGATGGCCAGGTACCCGTTACCACCAAGAGAACACCATTGAACGACACCGTTACGGTGGTGCAGGATGGCTCGTTTGGGGAGGAATTGTTCTTGGTTTTCAGAACTGACCTGCATGTTCAGAGTGTAACGATGACAGGCCACATCTATCGGGATGCCATTCTGGAACAACATATACGTTTGTTTCGCGGCGCCATGGGTGCTGAATTTCTGTTTATGGATGACAACGCCCGTCCTCACGGTGCAAACATTGTAGACGAATGCCTTCAATTGGAGGATATCACCCGTATGGATTGGCCAGCATGCTCACCGGACTTGAATCCAATAGAGCATGTGTGGGATATGCTTGGCCGACGAATTGCAGCCCGTCAACCTCCTCCCACCTGTCAACCGGAACTTCGGAGTGCATTGCTTGATGAGTGGCGTAATATTCCCCAAGATCAGATTGATAATTTGATACTCAGCATGCCTAGGCGTTGTAAGGCCTGTATTGCATCGTCCGGGAGACATACTCCATATTAACCATCATACTAACCATGCTATACTGTTTTTTGTAAATAGGTTCTTTTTTGAAATTTGCTCCAGGGAGTAAAAATCGCAATTTTTATTAATTATGTCAAACATATAGCATCTTTTTTTGCTCTTTACCTTTTGTTTAATAAATAGACTTTACAAATAAGTCAAATTTGTTTTGCTTCTGTCTCTCTTTCTTTGCGTGAACTTCATTATCCTTAATTTATGGGCATGAGTGTATATAATATATACTTTTTTTCTTCTTTTTTTAAGGTTCACATTCGCTCAACAATACTTAACTAATGATGATAAAGATAGCATTCTAGGTATGCAATTTATTTAAGTACATAAAAGGTATGTAATTTATTATGATAGAAATCTAACTTGAATTTAATATTATTCTTACCATAAAAAGCATTTAAAATAACCGATCACGTTCAAGTCAAATCGATTTTTTTGTTTTGTTTTATTTTAAAGATCAAGTCCATTAGCTTTCGAAAACATTTTTCAGCTAGAATCATTAGAACTCGATATACAGTTGTTCAATGGGAAAGGACAGGATATCGAATTTCTTTTCGAAATACTCTGCAGTGTATAAAATGGACAAGAACCTACAATATGCAATAATTAAAGCAACTATAAGGGTTAGTCATCTGGTGATGGAACCAGTTGAAGCATACCAAATATTTCAGATATCATTCCGCTGATGTTATAATCTACTTTAAATGGAATATTATGGTAACGGGAACTCAAAAAAGTGTCAAAAATGTATATGGAAATAATGAGGCTGAAACACTTGAAAGTATATGGCACATATAGAAAGGAGTCACTTTCATGAATTAAAAAACTGCATATCTGGATTAGATGGCAAAGAAAAACTTTCCAATAAGTTCATCAATATGTTGCAAAACTATTATGAAATTGCCATACACAGCAATATTGATAATTTGAAAATTATGCAATAGATTCTCTATTTCGTTTCAACTCAAATGCAAATTATCCCATGTACAGCAAGGCCACTAAAAGCCTAAAGAATTGGTGCATAGGGAATTGGTTATAGCATCAGGGAAGGTTCCTAAAAAAAATAAGTTGGACTGATACAAAAGATAGTAAACATTGTAAAATCAGTGTATATGGAACTCAGTAATCAAAAAATATTGATGAAATGTTTACATGGAAGGATTCAAAATGCAAACGAGTATTTCAGCGGAAATCTGTGAGAGTTAGTTCCCCAAAAATGCTTTTGTTGCAATTGAAACATTGCACTGGGGAGGAGATATGTTACATTAATTAAATTCAATGATGGTTTCAGGGGATTACTTTCAATTTTTAATACATTAAATATTGGAATACTTTACCGTAAAATGATATGAAAAATTGTATATTGTACATATACAGGATTCAGTGAGATCCTGTATACCTATTGCAAAATCGCACAGGGAAAAAAAAAAAAAAAATAGAGTTTTCAGAAAAAAAAAAATCACTGTTATTGAATCGATAGGAAGACATATGTTATAAAGCGGGTGAATTTTAAGGTAACTGTCGGTTTATTAAGATACTGAATTCGTGCATTAAAAACTTTAAATTGAACTTCTGAAAAACTTTTTTTTTTTAATTTTGATACCATGCCATACTATAAGAGTAATAATTGTTATAATATTTATCAGAATTTTATGAAATTCCAACTGTATGTTTTTAATGATTATGTATGCATTGAATTAAAAGATTTTAAACATATTAATTAAGATACGTATTATTGGCATTTTTATAAAAAAAAAACTATTTTTATTATTACTTTAAATTACTCGATCGGCTATAATTCACCTATACTTTACAATATTATCATTCTCTTAGTTTAATGCATTCATGATGGGTATAGATTTATGCAAATGTGATGTGTTTTACATATTATTTTAGATAGGAGTGTTAACACAAAGTCATAAAATACATTGCGAATTTTGCCAAATTTTAACAAAATATATGTATGTATATATATTTTAATTTTCATGTTTGGCAATGTTTTATAACCTAATTTTGCAATAGCTTCAAAAATATTTTTTATAGAACACTAATTTAAAATTTTGGCTCCGAACATGGTCAGTAAACTTAAATTACTCAAAACAGTTTTCAGACACATTTACTATTTTTCATCATACGCGTTTACAAGATAACGATATAATTCTCTTCGTTTGTTATTTTTCTCTATTTTATGCTTTCTTTGTATTATTCATTAATGCAATTCGGGTTTTGAAATTTAATTTATTTTTAAACCGAAAATTTAATTTAGCTTCTCTTAAGACATCCAGTTTTGCAATTTTCATGATCTTGCTACATGCAAATAAGTATAATAGTTAAATTGCATGTTATGCTTTTACTAAGATTGATGTTGTAAGAGACAATATTCAGATGATTGGGAAATTCAAAATAGAAAGATTAATCTTATATATTTCCTAGAATTATGAGCAATAAGAGCAAAGTTCACAATACAAAGAAAAATGTGTTCTACTTTTTATTTCTGATTAAATAAACCTTTTATTATTAGGAATAAAAATTTCTATTACTTTTGAATGTTGAATAATCAAAATATCCCGTTTAATAAAACGAGAAGAGTAAAAATTAAGGCATAAAACAATGTATAAAATATGTGCATGTATCTTGAAAATTTTAATACTAATTTTCTCTCATATATCTGTAATCTCACTTATATCATGAGCATACAATTAAGAAGTTCAAAGTAAAAAGAACGTTGTTTAGAAACACTTAACAAAGGTATTTACTTTTAATTTAAAAAAATGGGATTTACTTATTATTGTTATTACTTGAAAATGTCATAAATGCTATTAAAGATATATATTATATATACATTGGTATCTTTCACTGATTGAATCTTATGAAATAAAAGATGATATGAAAACTATCAGGAGGGCAAAAAAAAGTTTCCTTTTACTAAAAGACAAAGGTTTCACGTTGAAAGTCGAAACTAACTTCCTGTATTATATCTAGATATTACTGAATTCAGAGCATTCGACTATTCTTTCATGAACTGTAATTTGTTATCATCATAAGATCTACTACAAAAAAGAAAGAAAATATATCATGAAGTTAGGGCATTGACCCATACGTATCAAATGTCCTTCTACGTTGGTTCATTTAAACAAGGAGAAACTTTTATAAAATTTTTGTGCTTCCCCTTTAACAGGATACAGTGAGATAAGAATGATAAAATAAAATGAAGAGAGGGGAAGTTACAGCATTCTTATAGAAATACTATTGCGACAAGGTGTCACAAGGAGTAAGTTTGATTTTACTGTTATGAAAATCAATCTCAAATTTGAATGAAAATTATTTACCACTAGCAGATCTAGACCAAGAGCTTTCCTTTTAAAAACTTTATTACGACTAAAGGTGAAAATATTTTTCTTTGTTCCATTAAATATTTAATCTAACAGGCGGGGAGGTATTCTTGGTTACATGTCTGGCGTTTTTAGAGTAAAGATAAGGTAATATGATAATTGATATAATGGTAATATGATAATTACAATGGCAGAATTGATAAATTAAATTTTTAAGAACTCTGTTTCATTTAAATTAATTTGTAAAAAACTGGTCTGGAACTTTCAGCCAATGTGTTATTAATTAATAAGTTTGTAGTTTATTTTTCTTATCCGTTTAACGTTATATTGTGAAATTTAAACAGGAAATCGATTTATAGTCTTTGTTTGATTCTTTAGAATCATCTCCTCCCAGAATCATTTTAAGTGAAAGGGAGGCCCTTAAACATTTTTAAATTTAATTATTTATTTACATTACTATTATACATAATTTTAGCCAAGACATTCATATTCCAAACAAATGCATATTTAATGTAGAGAAAGTATGTCTATACGAAATGAATATACTTCTTAAGCTCTTCTGTAGTAGAGAGCGTTGCCGATCATTTGAAGGGGCACCAGGTGATGGCCATATGGTACAGATGATTCTGGTATCTCCCACAATCATAATTTGATGGTTAAAGCTGAGAGCTGTATCATGACTTTTTGAAGGAAGAGGTTAGGTATTCGATCTTATTTTTATCTTAATTCCAGTCACTTAAAGTAGAAAATTAACATGATTGCCCAGCTTGATCTGCTAGCTGCCCAGCTTGATCTCCAGAGCTAAATCCTATAGAGCATGTCTAGGATGCTCTTGGAAGTACATCTCAACTTTCCTTCCACGTGAGAGAGCCACTAATAGACAGCTTTACTGGAGAAATAGAAACAATGTCCTTGGAGAAATGTACAATGCCTATGCTATTTATTTATCGGGTGAGCACTAGACGTTGTGAGAACTCTGTAATGGTAAAAGGGAACCATGCCTCCTATCAACTCATTTTGTGTTTGATATTATAAGCTCTTTTTCAATACTTCCGGCACTGAGGAGTCTTACGTATGATCATGCGTATGTAACATAACTGTTATGTGAAAGGGGTTTTTGTGTACTTATCAGCTTGCGTCATACCTGATTTCCTCAAACTCTTATCAACAGTTTTGGAGATAATAGACGAAAGGCAAATACTCTTACTTTATAACATCAGTGTAGTATCTATGATAGCCGAAATATATATGACAGAAATCTATATGATACTAAAAATTATTTTCTACAGGCGTTACTGTTACCCATATATTGTTGTTACTAGCAATTTTTGTAGCTTATAAACTCTTAAAGACCTGCACTCTATTATATATATATTAACTACGAATTTCCATCTTCAAAAATATATTTGTATGTATAAAACATTAAAAAATAAATGCAGTGACTCCCAGAAGTGTTCGGACACTTAAGAATTTTAGTGAAATACTGCTCTATTCATTAATTAAAATTAATATTTCAGAAGGAAATTTTTTTTAGAATACTATCACTTTTTCTTAACAAAGCACGTACACGTTAATACTTAGTAGGATGCCCTGCAGCATCCACACCAGCTTTTAAATATCTAGGCATAGAATTCAATAGTTGTGTTTTTTTATATTTTTTAAATGTATTATTATTATTATTTTTTTTTTTTTTTTGCGTCAATGTTCCTCCATTTTTCGATCATTACTATTTTTAATTTGTTTTGATTTTAAAGTCGCATTTTCGTACTGTAAACTTCCGTTATCTCCAAATATGTTCTTTCTTTTTTTTTTTTTTTTAAATCTGATGGCTAAAGTAGGGCTTTCAGAATTTGTGGACAGTTATAAAGACGTCAGAGGCGAACGTTGAGACCAGTATGCTTAGGATCTTTATATTGGCAAAAAAACAAAGTTGTTTCCAATACTCAAATTTTGAACAAATAATTTACAATATTTTTTTAAATATTTAAATAAGGGATATGATTCATTATGCCATCAATATAAACCAAATTACTTAATCAAGATGCTGACATGCACCCCCACACAAGGACACTTTCACCGCCATGCTCTACTGTTCCAACTAAGTTCTTGAGACTAAGTAAAAGATTGTCTCCTCCATAAAAATATACGTCCATTAAACCAAAAATGTTAAGTTTGGATTCATCTATATATAAGACATGATTTCAATACTTTTCGAGCTTATTTATTATTACTTTAAAGCCTAAGATTTCTATTTTTCGCACTTACAAACAAATTTTCATTGGACTGAAAGTCCTTGTAATTCTACTGATTGAGCATTCATTGAACAGTTTCAGATGAAATTGAAGATGAAAATATTTCAATGGTTCTGCAGAAATATGACAGGGCTCAAACGTATATTTTTTATAAATTTTCTACCTATAAATGTCTGATTCCATTGAGTTAACTCAATGTAAACTTAAGTATGTAAAAACACCAGTACCTAATCTTAGCTCACTTGAAAGTTCCTGAACAGTTAAACGTGAATTTGTTTTTTCCAAAGGCTTCAGTTCTTAGTCCTCAATCGTAGAAAGATGTCCTTAACTTTCTAAATCTTAAATGTTAAATTCGCCTGTGCGGAATTCAACTTTCAGGGGAACCAACATTATACTGTAAATTAATTATCAAATTAATTGAAGCAATTATCGATATAATTAATTGAAGTAATTATCAAAAATTTCATTTAAATTGAAATAAAAAAACATAATAGAAAAACCTTACAATAAACCTTAAAAAAAAATTATAAGCTACTCCTTTTTGATTATTCTGTGCTGAAACAAATTCTGGTAATTGATAAAATCATTAAACTTGTATTAATTTCTGAACAAAATGATATTTTGTTTGTATCATATCGTTCAAACAAATATAAATTAAGAAATGTATCTAAAATATTCATTAAAAATGTATGTGTGCATTTTATTTTAGTTATTATTTTTATTATTTTTAGAATAGACGTTTTAAAAAATAGATTCCTTTTGTAATTTTTATTTGTATATTTTATTTATATTTGAAATATATTTAAAAGTGTAAAAAAAAAATATAATCTTTTTAATAAATTGGTGGAAGTGTATCCTAACACTTTTAATTTCTTAAAAAAAACAATAATTTAACAAATTAAATAAATATTATGACAAGTTTAAACAATATATAGCTCGTAGCTCATGGTTTACGCGAAAATGCAAATTGCAAATGCTGAGGCTGAAATCCGCTGGCAAGCATACACTACTGTCACTGTTTTCAGAAAGGCAGATATTCGATTGTGATTATGACAGAGTATGTATAAGCGTCTCGCATTGCAAATTTTTTGAATTTTTCTCCAATGAGATACGCAGATGCGCGACAGTTGCCACACAATGTTTACTTGAAGGTTATTCATTTGCATCGTCGTTTGTTGATGGAATGCTTGAGGTGTACATAAATAGAAAATGATGTAAACCAATGTACAAAAAGTTTAAACCACATGCAAGTCTATTAAAAATATAGAATGATGTGATAAAACTTTTATTAAGTACAGAAATGCAAGGAAATCAAATATTTTATCTGTTTTTTTAATTCAAAACTGAATTAGTTTGTCTTAAATTACAAGAAAATTCCGGTAAGCGTCAATATGCAGGTAATTGTTTTTATGGTATTTCATTTTAAATTATGTTTTTACAAAGGATTAATTTTAAATAGAAATTTAAAACTGTTTACGACTGTTGTGTAACCATATTTAATATATTTGTAAACAATTAAGCTGTTTAAATAGGATAAAATTAACAACAGAATTTTTTTAGTCGAAAAACTCAAATGAAAAATAATCATTTTTTATTTTTTAAAAACTTACATATTATTTTTTTTTTAAACTTACATAAAAAATTACATATAAAGTATAATTTGTATAATTTGTAATATTTGATATTATTTAACTGGTTAATGTTAATATAGCATTATTAACATATATGCTTACCTACAGATTTTAACTAAACCTTAGATGAATTGATTTATCATTGTCAGAACTGTTTAATAATAGAAAAACTCTTTAAATCATTTTAAGCAATCATAAAAAAGCATAAAATTGATTTAAAAATAAAGTATTAAATTTAGAAATTATGTTTCAGCTTCAAAAAATAATAATAAATGAAGTAAAATAAATTTTAAAATAACCACGATATAAATCTAAAAAGTATGATTGCTTAAAAACAATCGAGATTATATAATTTGTAATCAATAAACAATTTAGCTACTTGATAAAAAATAATATCGTAATTTGAATCAGTTTCTTATAAACATAAAAATTCCTTTAAAAATATGTTCATGTTAAGAATTAATTTTTAAAAAATTATAATTGAATAGTAAAAAATGACGAAAATAAAAAATCCGAGAAATATTTTTAATTATTAATTTATTCTTGTTTAAACTTTTAAAAATTGGAAAAGTTATTTGTTAATGTACAATTCACAAATTTAAATACTCATTCACGATTTTTTTTTATATGTAATATAATAAAAAACAAGGAAAAATTTTGATATGATTAAAAAAGAATTACTTGAATATTTCTTCAGACAAATGTTACTTGAAAGAAATAAAATCGAATTTTACTAAGAAAATCTCACAATGCTCAATGCACGTAAGCCTTCATTCATTCTGACCTACTTAAATGATCGTCTTGATATAATTTTCTGAAATCTGTAGTTAATTTTGATTTGATACACTCTCAGATTTTGTTTTCAAATTATGTTTAATTTACGTTATAAGAATTAAACCTGGCAAAAAAAAGGCTAAATGGGAATGATCTTTATTTAAACATATATGAGCAAAAGTAAAAATTTCCTGTATGATTATCATATTATTTAAGAGTTCAACATCGACGGAAGGATGAATTAGCAATAAGCCCCAAACATGATTTATTAGCATGAATTCAACTTAGAATTGTTCAAATTTGAATCGCTAACATTGAATTTGTTAACATTTGAAAACATGATTTTATAATAAATATATATGAATTAGGAGTATTAAAAGATCCAATCCTTTGTCAAGATTTATGCCATTTCATTCTATTTATAATATTCATTTATAAATCTTAAAATTGGTCATAAAAAAAAAAAAATCACCAGTTATATGAATATTAAGGTACAAACATACAAAAAAATCTAAGATTAAGAATCTAAAAATTTGTAAGATTTGTTTAACTTTTTAATATTTTTAATTATTCATAATAAACTCCTTAATACACCTCCACCGCGATCCAGGGGGTAGTGTTTGCAAGCTAGTATGCGAATGAAACCATTCGTGCAGATAATTCGATTCTACTGTCGTGCATTACAGTCACTGCTTTCAGAAACAAGGAGCAATGGACGGAGCACAGACGTACCAATTACGGAATTCATTTGTGGTAAAACTGACCTCGAATAGCTTCACATCTTAATTTTAAAAAATGTACTTACTTAAGTAGCTTTAAGTATAAGTACTTAAAGTTTTGTACTTAAAATCGAAGAAGATCAAAAAGAAATTTAAAAACATGAAAAATTAAATTCTCTAAGTCGATAAAATTTGAAAATTAACAAGGAATTAAAAATTTAAGTAAGAAAAAAAAAAAAAAAAAAAATTTAATTTGGAATTTAAATGTTTCGTATTTCTTGAGGGAGATAAAGTACAGAGTTGGGACTCAATCTCGATTGGTTGACCTGTGCTCTATCTACTGTACTAGCTAATGCAATTAAACACTCCTACAATTAGGGGTCCCTTACATGATTCTCAAAAGTAAAAACGATAATAAAGCAATATGCAAACAGGTTCCATTTGGAAATTGGAGTTAGACCATGAATTAATGGTTGATTTTGATCTATTTCAGAAAATAATCATAAATCTGAAAGTTTATTTAAGAATTGCGAAAAGCAGAACTTAACAAGAAAGATAAATTAAATGAAACTAACAAGAAAAAACTTGAAAAACATTAAAACAAGAAACTAAAATTTTAACATCAAACAATCATAAATGTTAAAAGTCGAAATTTGCAGTTCTGATTTGCATTGAATTGATCATTGGTCAAGTCCTTGAATTTTTGCAGGTAGGGGAAGGACTTGAAAGGTGTATCAAATATTACCCGATGCCTCTTCCTAGAACTTGCTACACCTCGATGGTAAGGTAAACTTAAGGTATAGGTAAACTTTTGATAAGCTCCTTGCTGAACTGAAGACATTTTGCATGGCATTTTTTAGAAATTTTGATTAACAATTAGCTCGAGGTGTAGACCTAATAAATAAGTTTCCTTCTTACAAATCACTGCGCGTTAATTATACTGACTACCAATTTATTTTGGAACGTTTGCAACTTTTGCAAGTTGGGTACAGTAGTTGATGCCCAAGTGGGACATAGAGAATTAGTCTTATCATAGATTTGTAGAACAGAAACTTGTAGCGACACCTATTGATTGGAAAATGGAATACGAATTGAACGACTTCTACTTTACTCACTGTTAAAAAGGGAATTTTCTCGCTAGAATGAAAACAGAACGTAGTTGGTATTACGTAGTTGGCGTTAGAAAGATAAAAAAGATGTTGTAAATGTGAAAATTGATTATCGTCTTTTATTTTGCCGTATGGATTTTAATAACACTGCGCAACCTTTACAAAGCCGCAACATACTTGGTGACCCGTGAATTGTTTGCAAACTGTGATTTATTTACAAAATGGCTGAAACAAATGGATCGGCGAAAAAAGAGGAAGTAGCGCGGGTAAGTGTCAAAATACCTCCTTTTTGGGCTGAAAAACCAGAAATATGGTTCTTTCAAGTTGAAGCACAGTTTTCAATTTGTGGAATAACAGCCGAGGATACAAAATTCAACTACTTAGTTTCGCAATTAGAACCGAAATTTGTTGAAAGTTTGTGGGACATTATAAGTGATGATAATAGAACAAAATATACCGCTGCTAAAGAACGTTTGCTGAATACTTTTAAAGAAAGCGAAAATAAGTGTCTTCAGAGACTACTTACAGGACTTGATTTGGGAGATCTTAAACCCAGTCAACTTTTTCAAAAAATGAGAAACCTGGCTACTGATGGAATTACTGACAAAGTGCTAACAACATTATTTCTACAAAAATGCCTGATTCCGTGCGGAATATTTTACTAGTTAGTGATGAAGAAATTGAGAAACTGGCATTAATGGCGGATCGTATTCTTGAAATGCAACCAAAACAAGAACTTTACTTCTTTTATTTTGCCGTATGGATTTTAATAACACTGCGCAACCTTTACAAAGCCGCCACAAACTTATATCTGAGCGCTATACGCTTTTGATCTTAAAATTCACGATAATTACTTTTGCAACTGCTTTTTTGATGGAGGGGAGGGTGGAGATAATGTTGCGTCAAGAGCCAACCCCAGGTACTTTCAGTAACCCTGGCGACAGACTGGCTGAAAATGATGACATTATGTAGGTTTTCAACATTCTATTTGAGAGTAAACAGAAGGCACATATTTTTAAATGGATTTATTCAGCACTGACAGGTTTGGTGTAATGTTCTGAACTATAACAGTTGTGACATCTGCAAACATCATCAGCTGACTATTTGCAGGTGGCTGAGGGATGCTATTTATACAGAGTAGCAAAAACTAAGATCAAAAGAAACAAGAAACCTCGATGACATTTGTAACAACATGCATGACAATCTCACATCATCAATCTGGATGCCTGCTTAAGTCTTCCATCACTCCCCCTCCCCATTTTTAAGCCAATTTATTATATATCTTTAGCATATCTTTAAGCTACAAGTGTCTCCTGGGTAGTGCTATAGTGCTAAATGAGTAACGTCGATGCAGCCCTTGCTTATGACATAAAGATTAACTGTCTCTGTATTGTCAGTTGCATTAAAACAACAACAGTACGTACAAAATTATTCAACAAACTAATTTTAACCGTAATACAATAGTTAACTGGGCCATATATTCGTGTCAAGAAGCTCGACTGTAATTTTCGATTAATTTTAAGTTACTTAATAACAAAACATATCAATTTAAAAAATCATTAAAATATTTTACTGAGTTTTTATTTTATTAAAATCTAAATTGAGTTACTCATTTTGAAAATTTGTAAGTGTTCAAGCTTGAAAAATTGATTTATTTTAATATCTCTTGATAAACCGAAACTAATAGCAATAATCAGATCCTCCTGACTTGTCATATGCTGCCATTCATTCTTTTATTAGTTTATTTATGACGTCATTAAAATATCCACCAATCTAATCTCGAAAAAATATACAATAAAAAGAAAAAAAAAAAAAAAATACAATAATCAAAGAGCATCAGACTTTCCGCTTATTTCATGTGTCATTATATTTTGTCAGTTGCTGTTCAGATGGCGTTCTTATCAATTGTGTACTGTGCAGCATGAGTTCTAAGCCAGACAGCGGACTAGTATGAATGCTTTTTAAGACAGAAAGTCAACTCAAACGTGGATAAGAAAATATAAATAATAAGTGTGTATTTATAACAAGTTCTATAAATCTTTCTTTTTATGTGCTATGTCGAAGACTATAATATTTTATTATTTGTATTAAAGATGTTTATATCTCTTTGAATTTTAACGTATCAGAGTATTGTGTGTAATTTGTGTTATTGCACGTGAGAGGTAAATAATTGGAGATTAGAATTTTTTTTGTTTAAGGTATAATCAAGTGTTTGTGCATCGTGTAACAAGTAAGGTTTAATGTCTTATTTTGCAATTTGATTAATATTTATTTTGCTTGTACGCTAAGAAGTTACTAATGCTAATTTTGTACTTGATCTTTTCTGGCTGTTATATTGTCTTGCATTCTTTTTATGATATTTAAAAACTAAATGTTTTATTACACGATAGCAAAAAAAAGTATAAATATTATTTTTTTTCTTATTTATTCGGGTGTTTAACACCTAAAAGTCGAGTAAGTTCATTCTTTTTACCGCTGTTAACTGAGTCACAATTGTAAGCAATTTTTGGTAAAATGAAACAGATCAGTAGTTACGATTTTGAAGTCGATAATTTGTCTTATCATGTTACGACTTTTAGAACACTAAAAGATTTAAAGTTCTCTTCAGGTATTTAATAATTATAGTAAAATACACTATATGCATTTGCTAGTTAATGCTTATAAAGTGGTTAAAGACATTTATTGAGACGACTTTTTATATTTATCGAAATGGCTATAATTATCTCTTGTATTTGTGTTCATTTTAGAACATTTCGGCACAATTTTGTATTCAAAAATTATTTTAGGTTACAATTTTTAATGAAGTCTGCTAAACAAATAATTTGTCATTAACATTATTTAGATCAAAATAATTTTGTTAGTGTGTTTGTTTTAAATTATTATACTGTCACTATAAACATTTAGCTATTAATGTAAAATTCTTGTTTTCTTGGTCAAAATTCAACTTAATATCGTTTAGTGTAAAATATAAATTGGACAAGAGAATTTCAGTTGAGTTTATTATTCAGTTACTTTATATTGTTAAACTTCAAGATTTTAATTAATATTCTCTTGAAATTTTTAATCAAATGAAAAAATTAAACGTATGTGCTTAAATTTTAAAGTTTAATTCTGGAATATGTTGTTTGCTTCTTTAAACTAATGTTTCTGAATAATTTGTGAAAATTTCAGTCATCTGCAACTTCCACTATTTTATATGCATTAAAATATAATTAAATTTTTCTAACTTATGGTAAATAAAGTAATTTTAGTTTTAACTTTCAAATTTTAATTAATTACATTTATTTCTTATGACATTTCTTTCATGAACTGAATTCATAAGCTTAGAACTTGAAATTGTTTGCAAGTCAAATTTGAAACTTAAGAAGTGGTTGATTTTAAGTGTTTATTCATGATTGTAGACTAACGCTTTTTTGGTATTGTCTCCAATATATTTTTAAGAGAACATGAAGTATTTTAAAGTGACTTTTGGAACTTTTTGAGTTTCATAATGTAATTTTCAGTATTATAATTGAAACTCTTAAAAAATTGAATATCGGCACTCTATTAAGGTTTCTACTATACCTACAGTAACAAATATTACCATTACAAAGCCTTTTTTATATGAGATGGGACATTTCTCATTAGGGTTATCCTGTTTTTCAATATTGAAATTTTTTTTATATTTTGTATTAATTTTTTTTTTTTTAAATAAAGATTTAAAGTTAATTTTAACAAATTTGGGAATTAAAACAATTGATAAGCAGTTAATCTTATTTAAAAGACAAAAGGCATAGCATTTCTTGTAAAATAAAAATATTCAGTTTTAAGTAGGCAGAATTAAATAATAAAAAATATTTCAATTTTTTTTTTTCTTCTAATAAATAGTAAAACTGCATCTTCTTTACTGCGTCCATTTTCCTGCAAGTTCATCAAAGCAGTGTTTTAAATTACTTAATAAATCTAAAATGTTCTTTATAGTTCAAAAATATTTTCTTTTATATCAAAATATTAATTATTATAGTTCTAAAATAATGAGTATTAGGCTTGTCTGACAGCTCTATTGTAGGATGGTTTGAAAACTGAAAGATTTTGAACGAACTCTTAAAGGCTATAAATTTTTATTTGTTATAGAATGAAAAGTAGCATAATTAAGAACTTTTTGGGAATCAATTATTATAAATTTTTTAGAAACTGGTAAATTAGTTTCACTAGTACAATAAAGTATTCTAGTAGGAAAAAAAAATTGCTGCAAAATTATTTATTAAAATATAGTGTATATTATGATTAAAGTGAACTTTGTCTTGTCATTATAATTTTAAAATTCTATCAGATTTATTTATTAAGAAAAACAAAGTTTTGAAAAACTTAAATTTATATATCTAAATATTTTCACTATTTTCTACACAAAAGAATATTTCAGATGTTCTCTAAGTAGTGGGTATTGTTCATGGAAGATGATTATATACATAAGGGTCAGATATCTTATTTTGAAAATTTTGGTTAATGCTAAAAAAAATTCATTAATTTAAGATTGTCGATAACTGCTGTCATTTTGCATGGCTAAAAAGTATGTTTTATGTTCATGATATAGGCATTTCTTCAGAATATAAATAATTGTAATGTTTTTACTAAATTTTGATTTCAAGAAATGCTTCAGAATAGGAGATGTAACAGAGTTTGAAAAATGTATTGGAGATTCAAAATACAAATTCATTTTAATTAATCATCTATCCTTATCACATGTAAATGGCTCTGTATTTTATTTAGTTGGTTCTACAGTAGGTTGGCATTAATAAGTTAAAAAAAAAAATTTTTATTGTGAGAGCGTAAGCTTTTTAATGAAATTAATGTAATATATTTTTAACTATGAGAACCAAATGTATATAATATATTCATTTATTTAAAGTATCATCTTTGTAAATTTACACAAATTTTGAGATCTGCAGTTTAGGGTTCTGCTTGCTTTTAAAAATTTTTCTTCCATATCCCCTTTTAGGTTTTCACCAAGTCTCTGTTCTATAAGCAAACAGAATGGCTGCAGCAGTTACACTTTACATTTAACTGCAGCAAGCATTTTTTATGCTGCTTACAATAGTGAATTGTCAAGAACGTAAATAAATAAATGCAAGGATGTGACATTTTTATTTTTTTTTTTTTTAAACAGTTACTACTTTTGCTGACAAACATTATCACTAGTTTGCTCGATATTGTTCTGCCCTCGGCTTTATGATATGAGCCCTCGCTCTTGTATCACTTGTGCTTATTACGAAGTAGCTTGGAGAGTGCTGGCCTTTTGCTAACATCTCGGTTAGGTACGAGTTACAGGCGACATGTTGATTGCACTATACGTTAAGCAGTCGGAACAGTAATTAAATAAATATTTAAAAATAATCCATTTTCCATGCAATATTTAAGCATTGTATAGAATTCATAAAAATAAAATTACTTCAACGTACCTTTTATTTACTTTGCTGGATGATAGTAATGCACACTGTCTTACTCATCTGTATCCATTGATGTTCTTGTACGGCTACATTAAATAAAGAATACATTGACAAAGAACAGCACAATGGCAAATTTAAAAATTAAAGAGACTTCTGATATGTCATTAAATGATGTTGACACACAACAATCCATTAGACAACCCAGAACTGTTTCTATAAGACTTGAACCAGAAAAGCACGAGTACGCTGGTTAAAAACAGAAACAGATATATCAGTTATGAAAAACAAGGTTAATAAAATAAAAACATGAACAAATGTGATAAATAAACAGATATATTAATTAAACACAAACAGATGAGCAAATATAATAAAAAAAAAAAAAAAAAAATGCAAGAACAGTTATGATAGTAATCATAAAGAAACCAGGTTACCAGGAAAAATGCCAAGTTAAAATGATGATTGCCCTTTGGCATGAAAAGGAGAGTTGGCAAAATTGGAACCGTAAACTGCAGAATCTCCCACAAATTTTTCTTGCCTTGGAATGTAAAAAGATGATGCAAGCATATGCAATTAGTGTAAATATTGAGGATTTAAACACAGAGATGTAAATGATACTTTTTAAAAATTTTGATATTTTTCATTGGTATTTGCTAGTCAAGAAATAAAATATTTCCTTTACTGCTGATATTTTATTTTTAAAGGTAAATTTAAAATTTGAAAGAGGGGAGAAAAAAAAAAGCAACAATTCAAATAGCATAATGATAGAATATATTTCAATAATGTAACCTAATGAAATAACATAATTCAATCATGATAGAAATTATCAACCTTTTTTATGTAATCAATTTTAAGTTGGTGTATCATGTTCATTTTGCATTAGATAAATTGTCCTGCAATGAAAAGTGAAATTAGTGATTTAGTAGTATTCATTTATTATATAAATGAACACTGCAATAAGAAAGAAAAAGTGGACAGCATAAACAATTAATTTTATTAAGTGATTTTGATCCTTTTATGTTGAAATTGCTAATCAGATGGGAGAACATGGATAAGAACATTTTTGTTTGTGGTTTAAAGATTCAAATTCAGTAATAAACAAAATAGAATAGGAAAAAAATTTTGAGATTCTTAAGGAGAGATCCTCTGGTGAAACTCAACATAAATGAAATTAGTATAATTCATGTTTCTTTGGATTTAAGAGTAAACAAAATTCTAAGAAAAAAAAACCTTATTTCTGGATCTCTATTAGCACGAGAAAGAATTCAGAGGATATCAAAATATATTGATTGCAATGTGACCAAGAAAGCAAACAAGCTTGATGAGAACATTCTTATTTGAAAATGATAGACAACAATACTTGCAATGTAGACCAAGAGTAGATCTGATAGTATTAAATTATTAACAAACCTACTGGAATAATGATATGGATCTGCATGTTAACTACCTTTATTAAATTGATGCATAATACATTGTCACTATCACAGGTGTGATTGTGCTCTAAAACTCTGAGGCTGCCCATCTCAAAACTCTTATTCTTGTCCAAAAATTTTTTATTCTTAAAAATTTATCTATTTTGAAAATTTTTCTTTCCATCTTTGAAATAAATATACTAAAAATGTATATTATTGCAAGAGAATTGACTACGAGTCTCAACCTTAGTTTTTGCCAATTTTTATATAGTTTTGCTGTAAAAAAAAGTATCCCTAATTTGTTTTATGAATCTTTTTTACAATATCTTAAAATATTAATTATTTTTTGAAGTAAAATATCTTTTCCTAATGTACCATTCTTTTTTTTTTACCAGGATTCAGCTTTTTTACCTTGTAATTATATGCAAGAAGTTCAGTATGCTAATAAATTAGTTTAATAATTAACTATTTCTTTAGATAAATTTTTATCATTTTACTGGATATATGGTCAACTGTAGAATATTTTGAAAGTTTGTTAATATTTTAAGAATAAAAAAATTATATACCCCTCAATTAAAATGGTTCTGCTATGTTGTATTAAAATATTTTCAACCTATTAAATGTAATATGATTTTTCTTTTTTAGGTACTTAGATCTTCTCTTGATATGTGAATAGCCATCAAGTTTTCATGGGTACAAATCGCACAAACTATCCTCATCTCCTACAGAATCCATCTAGCATTAGTCCTACCAGTTACGGATCTGTAAATGGTAACTATTTTGCAAATATTGAGCCGTCCATTATGGAAGGAATATCTCTAGAAGGAAGAATATCAATGACTCGAAAGTTTTTTATACTCTTAACTGTGTTTGATGTCTTATTCACATTCCTCATATGGCTCATTTGTACTGTTGTAAGTTGATTAATTTTATTATTGCATCTGTTATATTAAGTACATTCAATATTTATTTTCTTTGAAAAATTTTAATTTTTTGAATATCAATATGACACTCTATGAAATATGTCTTGCTATAAGAAAAAAAGGAATCTTATTTACTTAGATTTAAAATACTTATCTGTATTTTTTATTTCATGTATTAGTTTCCTTCATACATTTATTTTATTTCATGTCCAGTATAACTTCAAATTTTTATTTTAAATGATATCTAAAATGACACGAGTTAGAAAAACTGAAATAAAAAATAAGTTACATCATGCTATGTTTATCACTCTAGTAACTGGATGTATCTGTTTTATAGTTGAGATATTATCCAACTATTATTGTTGTAAATATTTGTCTAAAGAACTGAATCTATTCAAGGGTAAATTTGAATAATGTTTTTTGACTGTATGAGCTCTTATTTTTTACATATAGAAAAAGGAGTTTTTAACTATTTAATTTTGTTCATGTGTTTATTTTCTTCAGATATTCGGATATTTAAATTTTACCAATAAAATTCTAAATATTTCATTGGTTTATCCAGTGGCTAATGATTTTGGATATAAAGGCAGTGCAACCAACTCTAAAAATGAAAATTCCAAATATTTTTTTGAAAAGTGTTTCATTATTGTAATCTGTTGTTTTATTGTAATTTAAAAGCCTTTGAAATTACTTCTTTTCTCCTATTACATTGCTCTGATTAAATCTGGAGGCTTGGCAGCTTGCCAAACTTTACACAGTATATGATTCTGCGAGAAAAAAAAATCTATTGTAACGGTGAAAAATAAAGCATCAATGAATAAATAATAGTTTGGCATGTATTGGACACAAGTGAATGGTACCCAAATACTTATTTTAAACACTTTATACTTATTTAAATTAATTTTATTTGGCTTAATCTAAAGCAAAAATTAAATATATATTTTTTTTTTTTATGTTCATCATTTAGCTTTATTTTGATCTGGTAACTTAGCAATTTTGATAAAATCTATGTGTGTAAAATACATATGCATACAAAAAGCATTACAAGTTTGGATTATACTATTTTTATATTTCTTTTGCATTACTATATTTTTAAAATCAAAAACTGATCAAAATTGAGTTCAGGAAAATCAACCGGCCAAAATTAATTGTATGTAATTTTTTAGTTTTAAAAATCTAATTTTGACAGTTTTTGTTTTTTGAAAGTGGCATTTAATTATAATATTTTTTTTAGAAACTTAATTATAATAAAAATCTTTTTTCTCCTTATAATCTAGTATATGCAATATATAAAGCTAATGAAATATTTGACTGTCTGATGCACAATTTAATTTAATTTTTTTATTTGGTTGCTTATTTTCATTTTTTGAGGAATATTTTTCTACCCTTTGGAATGAGTTTTCTTCAATACATTTATAACTTCTTTTAAAGTATCCATGATGATATATTAGATGCATGCATGCTTACAAATGTTATGTAATTTTTTTAAAAGAAAATAATTTATTGGGATATTGTAATTTGTAAATAATTTAATTTAACAGGATTTTATTTTTGTATGAAAATGAACTTAATAGTTAAATTTGATTTTTGCTGTATTTGTTCAATTAAGTAGATTTTCTCAAGTTATATTGGAATTTAAAAACCTTTATTTTGAGTTATTATAATTAGTGTTTTTTCTACATTAAATTCATATATTTTTAAAATTTTCAGTATTTGTTAATATGTTTTATTAAGTATCATTGAAAATATTCTGTTATATATAGGTTTCTGGTGGGGATTCAATTGATGCTTCTTTCCGAAATGAAGTTATTAATTATAATATTGCAACCTCAATGTTTGATATTGTGGTAAGTTTAATTCATGTTATCAAGTACATAATATACTTAAATAATACTGAACATTATAAAATTGTTAAATTTTCTTTTATAGGTTTTAGCTGTAGCAAGATTGTTCCTAATTGCACTTGTGTATATATTTTTGAGGCTATCACATTGGTGGATGATTTGTGTAAGCTTCTAAGTTCTCTTTTTCATTTATTACCTCTTAATTTATCTGTGTATTCTAATTGATTTTTAATTTTTATATAGCTAACTACTCTTGTAACAACAGCATTCATCATTACTAAAGTTTTTCTATATAAAGTGAGTCCTTTCATATAATTGTTTAATAAAATATATTATCTTGTGGAATTTTTAAAAAGTGGTTTTTGATTGATTAAGCAAATTTATTTAAAAAAATAAGAAAACTTGATGGAAAAAAAGTACAAATCATTTTTTTAATATTAAATGCATATTTTAAAGTTCAATTGTAAAGCATTTTCAATCGGGAAAATAAATAAGTATATAAATTTGAAAAATAAATATTTAACACTATAACTTATGCTGCTAAAATATTTTTAGCATTCATTACTTTAAAAATAATTTGTCTGAAGGTCATTTATTATTACTGTGACTTTAATAGCAATTCTACCAGTGAATATTTTTTTTGGAACTTAAATGTAAAATTAAGATTTTTGTGAAGTTTAAGTAAACTATATAATTTTTGAGAAATTACTTAACATTTATTTAAACATTATAAATTTAACAAATAATTAACAAACCAATATTAAAAATTAGTACGTAAACATTTTTTGTTATTCACCTCTTTTAATATATTTTGGCATTTTGATTAAAATAATCAAGAATGTGTAGAAATGACATTTATATATTATCTATTTTTAGTGGGCCCATTCCAATAGTACTACTGCTTCAGTTGTACTTCTACTTTGCTCATTCATCTTATCGTGGGGTGAAGCTTGGTTTTTAGACTTTAGAGTTTTTCCAAGGGAATCTAAAGCCATGTCATTCTTAGGTATTTTTTTTACAAGATTTTATTAAAATTTATTTTTCTCTTGCAAATATTTTATTCATCAAACCATCTCAATTTTTTATTCTTTATTTTTAATTTTAAGAAATTAAAAAAAAAAAAAAAAAACTTGTATAGGTTTTTTTTCCTCTCCATTTAATTAAATTTTTTTTTTATGTGAAGCCGCAAACAGTATTGTTTTAATTGAAAGATTCTCTAAACTCTTAATCTCTTTAATATTTGATCTAGAATTATTTTTAAATACTTTAGTGCCATTTTATTTCTTGCAATCATATTTGTAATAATATTTCAGTACTTTTATGAAATATGTATAACATATAAAAATTAAATTTTTAAGATTTTGCTATCTAATCATGCTGTGCTGAACATTTCAAAATTATCATTTTGTAAGTGTTTTGGAAAAAATATTAAAGCAATTTTCTAACTAGTCTTTTAATGGATTTTTTTTTATTTCAAAAAGCAGTAAAATGTATACATAGAGAAATTTACCCATTGTAACATTTTTTCAGAATTTTTTTGGAAATTCGTCAAATACTTTATAATAGATAGAATTTTAAAATGAAAATAAAAAGTTCCTAAGAAGTTAGGATGCACATTCATAAATCAAAGGAAAACATGTATTTCTTAGCATCATAATTCGTATGTACAAATTGCAGACTAACATCATAAACAATATATAAAATGGAGGGATCTACTGAAATGTTGCTCAAAATGTTCAATGCTAAATATTTGTGATGTGCTACTGAATGCATAACAATATTTAGTCATGGATGCATTTCAGCATATTTAGTGTGAACACTGTAACATGCAAGATTGATATGCTGTTTCGGATCTTCCACGGCGGTTAGATCAGTCGCATAGATCTGCTCCTTGCTGTTATGCCAGAAGTTGAAGCCTTTGTCATTTTAGTCCATCAACATAGGTGTTAAGACTAGTTAATGCAGTAGCCACTATACTTGACTACATATCTGATGAGCAGTTCGAAAAATTTATTTGCTTAGATATTAGTATCTTGTGTTTAATACAGAGGGAATGGAAAGTTTTGCACATCTAGTAAGAATAATCTATTACATAAATACTAAAATTAATCAAACTATAAACATGAACTAAATTGAAATAAGTATTATTTTTGAAACAGAAATTTATATATTTTTAACATGACATGTTTAAAATGTCACCCTTTATCTAGAATACATCCATATAGGCTTTCCAAATTTAGCCAAATTAGAATTTATTCAATGTATCAACACTTATTTTTAATCTTATTTTCAATGTTTGCTTTGAATTAATTCATGGAATGATGATTGTTAGCATAAGCATGCACTTTTAAATAACCCCATAAAAGAAACCCAAAGTTATGTCGAGACCAAAGTCCCTTTGAAATGAGACAGTCTGCAAAAAAAAAAAAAAATCTGTTAGGATCGACAATTCATAAGATGTATCGCAGGTTGATGCATCCTGCTATAAAACCATCGAAACCACTAATGTTCTTGAAGTAATTCAACAAGCTGCTTGATAATGTTGATATACACAATTCTATAAATTGATTTTTTTAAATGAACATACTTTTCTTTGGTGGACACAGTACGCCAGACACCAAATTTTAACTAATGTAAAGAACTGTTCTAAAAAGACATACAGATTATCTGTATTTCTTATTTGTGTGTTTTGACTGTTCATATATATGCTTAAATAAAGCCAGGCTTCATATGTACAAAATACAGAATCGAGTTTTTGTACTCCCATGTTAGTAAATGATCTGAGCCAGCAACAATAGCTCTACCGCTAAAGCTGATCATGCATTTTCCGTTCTTTGCCTGAACATAATTATATTGATGCCACTTCTTCAATGTTTGTTCTGCACTACTATATTATACATTTCATTTTGACTTGCAGTATTTAATTTGGCAAGATTTGGATTTGGCAGCTATTTCGCTTTTTGTCATGAATGATTCCAATTCCTTAAAATTGTGCTACCAAGCAAAATATTGCTGTCTTGTCCATTTCTTCTCAACTCTTTAATTGGTGAAAGAGAATTTTAAAGGTCTTTTTAAATGCTTCAGTATTCCGTAAGAATGAGTTGCAAAGTAATGCTCAATCATAAAAAAAAATTATTAGAAAACATTCATCTTGTTCTCACACCAAATAAATAGCTTTTGAAGCTAACAGCATAAACTGCAAACGAAATTTCAAGCTAGATATTATTTGTAACAATATATTACAATTTATTGAAACAATTTGCTATTAATGTTATCTTGAAGTTTTCACAATTTTTAAAAATTGGGTTGCAGCACTTTTTGATTTTTATATAATCATTTAAATGACATGTTATATATATAGTTAATGCAATATATTTGTTTATGGTGTATCCTGCTTTTTCTCAAATATGCAATATTTATTTTTCATTTGTATTATTTAAATCTTAGAATTTCCTTGGCTATTTCCATTTTTCTTTTTCTTTTTTGTCAGCAAAAATATTCTACTTTTAAATTTTTTTTTATTCCTGATAAAAAATAAAAATATGAACTTGTGTTCTTTTCTCATTTATTTAGCTAAATATGATGAAGAACATGCACCAGTGCTTTCACATCCTCCACTATCAAGATCTCAAAGTGAAGATGGAAGTGCTTTCTACTCACCACCTGGTATTCTTAAAACTTATGTTCTTTAAAATCCTGCTATTGATGTAATATTTTGTCCTTATTATATGATTGTCTAGATTTACTAATCATATTTAATTAAAGGTACTTTAAAATTTTTGATTTTAAATTATTAGAAAATGTTTGATGTATTATAAAAGCATTAATACTTATTTCATATACATATTAGCATAAAATTTCTTGGTGATAATTTTATTCATTGTTTTAATTCCATGTAAGTATTAAAATTACTTTTTGAGGTAAAATATTAAATTTTTAAATATTTCAAGAAAGTAAATTAGGTGTTTGTATTTAAATCCAAAATCTAATTAAGTGCTTAATTGTAATTATTTAAAACTTAAAAAATGAATTAAAATTTTTAGATACAAAAGAAATTTCTGTCATTGGGAATATTTCAGTTAATTTAAAAGGAAAGGAAGAACTATGAATAAGAAAACTATTACAACTTTTCTCCTGTTTTTATAGGAATATTTCTTAGTACCTTGATTGACTCATATTATTCTCTTTATTTTAGCTTTGCATTGTTTAAATTAATTAGTTGTAATTAAAGTAGTACACCTAATTGTATGTGAAATTCAAGCTAAAATGTACTAAGCAAATATGTTTGTCATTTTGATAGTTGTTCATTTTTCATATATTTCATATTATATTGCTATTATTTGACTGTTATTTGAGTTTTCAAACTTTTAAATTGCAAATATCTTTCTAAAATTGAATCTATTAAGATAAAATAAACTTTTAAAATGACTTTTTAATTGATTAGATTGTAGAAATGTTCAATTTATGAAAACATATAAAAAAGAAAACTATAAAAACAAAAAATCAAAACATATTTGATAGTTTTAATTTAGTTATTGTATCTATTGTTACAGGTATTAAACCCTAAATTTTACACACGTAATACATTGCATATCAGATATAACAATCTCAAAGATGTTAACTGTCATTTAATTTTATTTTAGACAATTCAGTTATGTATAATAATGAATTTAATTTTATTTATTCAACAAAAAAATAAAAATCTTAAACATTTTTTAATTAAGGCTCAGATGGTGAAGATAATGGAAAAGAACATGATGGTAGTACTGTTTCTGAGGTAGAATGGCTTTCTCCTAAAAACAGCAAAGAACTGCCTTCTGTAAGTAAATTTTTGAGAAAATAGTTATTTCACTAAATAATTCAAATTGCTGCTAAAAGTTTTTGTGCTAATGCTTTGTTTGATCACTGTTATGATAATTATTGATTTTGATACTTAAGGCCAAATTTGTTAGTACCCATGAAGCATTTTAATGTTTTGTATCTGACCATTTTTGTAAGATAAAGGTGTATGCAATATGTAGTAAAAATGGATTATAATGCAGTATTACAAATGGATTAATAGTACACTTCGCTTGATGAAATTTGTCATTGCGTTAAATTGATATGTATTTTAATAGGTTCATTTTTTAAGTAGATAGATCCATTGAAAATAAAGCAAAAATTCTGATTTTACATATACTTTGTGAAAAAGCAGCCGTTTTTATATTTTAAAAATAAGATGACATAAGGCTTCATTTCTTAGAAAAAAATCCTTATAATTATTCACTTTGTTTCAATTTTCAAGCTTGATGGTAATTTTCTTTTGTTATTCACATCATTAATGTTAAGTGATATTTAAGCTTTCTCTAGTTCAAAATAAGTAGGAAAAATCCATTTTGGGTATATATATAAAATCGTGTATTAAACTTAAATTTTAGTATTAATTTTATTTGGTATAATTCATAAAATGCAATGTGTAGAAATAATTTAAGTTCAATTATGAAAGTAATTATTTACTCATTGGTTAAAATAGTTGCATCACATTTATATCATTTGTAATTCTGCTTGCATGTGTCCTAAAAGTAGAGAATTTAATTTGTGTGTTGTACCTCTAAATTGTTATCACTAACTTTCCTAGTAAACCTTGCTTTTATGCAATATTAAATTTTAATATAGAGTAAAACTGAATTTTTTTTTTTTTTTAAATTTTAAAATTGACTTTGTTTTATATGCTATATCTCATGATTTCTAATTTACAATAATTTTTTATACTGTAAAATAGAAGCATATGGTGCTCATAGCATTTATTTGTATTCTATTGTTCCTGCTTTTCTATCTATTGTTCTGCTTGTAGATGTGAATATAATTGTTAAACCAAATTATCCTTGTTTGACATTTCAGCACTTATATATATGAAGAACATAAAATTTAAACATTTCAACCCTGTTGAAAATGATAATTATTCACTTGTCGCTATGTGCATAATATCATAAAATAGCAAACATATCAATGCTTAGAGATAGAGAGAGATGACCTCAGCACTAGGTTTATGGGGACCGATTATTTTAATGAATTATGGATTTCATTAGCAAAATTACAAAACCACTACTATTATTCTGTTTCAATATATGTTGACAGTTAACTGTAAAAGTTTATTTATGTAATCATAATAGATTTAATTAACTTATATTAAGTCTGTTATGATTTTAATTGTTTTTAAATTAGTTGAAATGCATACAAAAATTTAAAAGAAAATACATAATTTCCTGTACCCATCAATTTGTTGAATGCCCGTAAAGATAGATATACAAAAATTTCATTAAACCTAGTGTTAAGCAAGCTACTGACGTGTTGAAGACTATAAAACTTATTTTTTATTATATTTAATAAAGGAAATTATCAGTTTGAGTTAGAGAAGTACTTTCAGTGAAATCTTTCACTATATGATAAAATAGGATATAAATCTTTCAAAATAATAGGATATATTGATTCTTAGAAAAGTGTTAAACCAGCATTCATTCTAAACAGAACTTGGAGAAGTGGAGTCAGCTTGAATCATTTTAAAACATACACAATATCATAGATATTTTTTTCACATATAATAATTGTTGTAATGCTGTGACTCAAAACGACAAAGAGTCGTATTTTGTTAAAATTTTTGCTTTTATTTTAATAATATAAACAATGTCATAGTAACACTAGAACATTTGTGTAAGCACACACACACACATTGAAAGTTTTGTAATTGTCATTTTATGCAAGTACTAATTAGCTTATCTCTCATCCAAGTATAACTTATTTTATGTAATAAGATTTCCCAGACTTTCTACTTATTAGAAAATCGTAAAATTTCTTGTGATTCATAAAACTGATACTTTATGTTCATGTTTAACTATTCTGTTTTTCAAAGTGTCTAAGTGAAATAGGCATGTTTGGCAAAATATTTTCTTTTAAAATCGAAGAAAAATTTGATACTTGACTTAAAAATCTTTGATTAAAGAATTTTTTATTTATAAGATTCGAATTATTGTGGGGTCATGTTCTGATCACCTAAAAATTCTTTAAAAATCTCTTTTCTATGATTCCTATTAATACCAATAGTGAATTTTTTTTTTCTTATGGATTTGGTTTTTTTTTTTTTTTATTCAGACTTCAAATGTGATTTCAACGGAACGTTTCCCAGGAACATCATGATTTTTTTTTTCTGGATGTCTTTCACATTTGATGATTGCAACTAGCATACTGTTTCCAGGCTTGATTTTCTAGGATGGAACAAATCCAAGTCTTTTTGAAGAAGTGTTTTCAAGTTTAACTTAAATGAGCTATTTGAAACTGCTTATGGTTTCATAGTTGAAAGTATTCTGTGTAATGTGTTTTTTGTTAGTATATTTAAAAATTCTATACAGCTGTGCCTTATGTCATTTATTAGTAAAGATAATCAAATCTATATACATATAAAATACTCTAGTTTTGGATTGAGCTGCTTTTTCCATTGTTTTGTATAACTCAGAATAAACTATTTAATGGAAAGTAAAGAAAATAAAAGTAGTATTTTAGTATAATATACTTACATGAATACTTAATTTTGTAAATGCTCTTAATAAACTACTTATTTTTTTGAGGGAAGATTACTGGTTATGTAATAAAAGCCTGTTGTCTGAATTGTAAATTTTTAGTATTTGTGCATACTTTTATAAGAATTGGGAAGCTAGCTATTTGGATAATTTATTCTGTTTATTTCAATAAAATTTGTATTAGATTTCTTTGTTAGAAATTTCCGTTTTCAGTTAACGTTTCGTTAAAATTTTTGGATTATCATAATTTAATGAATAAGTAACAGTGTAGTGTGTATAGAAGTTTAGAAATATCATTCATTTATATGATCTGTGTATAGTCATTTATGTTTGTATGTATGTTTTAAATAGGGATATGGGAACATCTTTCTTTTATTTTGATCTGTTTATTTACAAATATTTTTTACTTTTACAAATAATTTAAATATTTTAGAATTTGTTAATATCTATCATCTGTTCGGTTTTTTTCCAAATAGTGTTTGTGATTACCTTGTTATGTGAATCTTAAAACTGTGATAAATCTTGAAAGTATTTATCCCATCCTGTACCTTAAATTTTTTATTTCTTTTAGAAAAAGAAAAGAATTAAAATCTTGTTTAGCTTAATGGCTTTAATGGTTAATGCAATATAATTTTCTGAAACTTTTAATATTAATTTAGCTTTATCTATTCTTAGTGGTTTTTTAGAAATTTGATTTCACAAAAATCAGTGACAAAATATTTTGTTTTTGACGCATTAAATGATATAAGGAAAGAATTTTATTTCTTAACTTGTTTTTAATAATTTGCAAAATTATTAAATTATAATTCATTAAATTTTGAATAATTTTAAATATTGCATATATTTATCTAAAAACATTATTATTTTTCCTTGTGAAAAACTTTTATTGAAATTATAAACATTGATAAAGGTTAGTGGATGTCATTTAAAATTTCTAGTTTTTTAGTGTTAACTACAAGATTTAAAAATATGATTTAAATAGTATTTATAATGTAATATCTGTTGCTTTTTAAAATAGCCATCTTTAAGGCAAATTTAACTCAAAATACTGTACTTTACTAATGTTGTGCTGTTACTTGTACTAGTACTGTTATTTAAAGTATAAAATTATTCAATAATTGAATATTCATTGGTTGATAGTTATACTGACTTAAAATATTTGGACATGCAATCAGCATTTCTGATGTATTACTATTGGGCTTATTTATAATAAAATTTTTGCATACCGTCTGGGCATAATGTATTTTCTTTCGGTTAAATATGAAAATTCATTTTTAATATTGTTAAAAATGTTCAATTTATTAACTGGTCTTGTATTGAAATATAGATATACTATTTGTATTTCAATTTTAAAATTTGATTGTATTTAGTGTAACTAAATTGCTTTTTTTTTGTTTAGGTTATTTAAATTTTATTAATATAAATCAGTATTGAATATATTTTATATATTATAAAGCAAATTTTGCAAAACTGTGGTTTTTAAAAAATAGAGTAGCTGTCACAAAATTTAATTTAAAAATTTATTTATACTCATTTGAGATTTATTGAACAATTAGCAACTTCCTTGGTAATTTTTAACTTTATATGATGAATTATGCTTAGCACATATAAATCATAAGATTATGTGTTAAGTATATATTTCCTTTCAAAAATGCTAAAAAATATTTTATTTATTTATTATTTTTTGAGTAATTTAAAAGTAGTTTAAGCATAAAGGTTTATCAAATAAATTTTATGCTAGTGTTATTGGAATGTGAGGAGATTATAACATGGCCACTGTGCAATGATGACATGCAAATTTGTGAAGCACTCCACAATTTTTGATTACTGTATGAGAATATTTTCTCTTATGGTCCACAATAGCTTAAGTGCTATTGGTAAAATCTTAAAATCAGTAAAATACCTAAAATCTGGCAAACTATTGTTTAAGATATACAAATCATCTTAAATAAAAGGATTTTTATTAGGGCTTTAGTTGATTAATTTTGATATAAAGGTTGAATCACTTGAATCATTGAATGACTGTCAAAGAGTAATATTTGATCCCGATTTTATGTATCTACCCTTGGAAGAAATCAAAGAGCTACACAATTAAGTTGCTGATTACTTCTGCCAAGTAACAGTAAAAGAAAGGTAAAAAATAATTTACACCAAATATTTTATTTTGTATATTGTACTGTTTTTCACAACTTATTAAAACAGGGTACCTGAACTGTCATATACCAACTTATATTCCCAATTCGCAAGATGGTTAACTGTGAACAATATGGACATTCAAAGCACACTGTATTTATTACATTTTTTATATTTTAATAAAACAAAAAGGAATTTAATTACAATAAAAGTTATTTAGGAGAAAATGAATTTAATTTTTAAGGTTAATAAAAATGAAAATTATTTATTGAGGATCTGTAATTTCTTAAGTATTTGATGTAAAATGGTAGTGTAGTTAATTGAATGTAAAGTACATAGCATTCATCACATCCTTAGTGTTTGGATTCAAGATCTTGTATAGTAATTTCTTTTATTATAATTCTTGTGGGGAGCAAGACACAATTTCTTAGCTCTAGATGTTAGTGCTAAAAATAAGGTGCTGATACTAAAATTTTAACTGCTTTAGTTTTTTGGTACTGCGTAGATATTTTAAGATATACTAAAAATATTTTTATGCTGCACTATGATTTTTTTCGCATTGTATTTTTCGGAAAATAAAAAACACTTTATTATTGATAAAATTAATAAAGTGCATGACACTTCAATCTTGCTTACTACTGTTCCTAAAAAGTAAGACCAATTATTTTTTTTTTCAAAAACTCTTTATTTATTCTTCCAAACTTATTTCTTCGCCTTCAAAGTAATCCCCTCCGGACACAAACTTTAAACTGTAGGTCCCGGTTTGTTTAGCCTAAAGTGTGCATAAGATGACTGGAGAGCGACAGAACAAACCAAACCTCCGACACAATGCACTTATGCCAAATTTTTGTTCCACTTCTCAATGCATGCTAAAAGTCATCGCCTGGGAGGACCTTCAAAGTGCGCGGCGATTCACGTTGAATCGTTTCATTCGACTCAAAAACGGTGTCCACTGATTGGTCTTTTGAGTTAAAGGAATAGCCAGAAGTCGTATGGTGGGAATTCGGTGGTTGTGGAACGATATAGGTTTCATTTTTGGCGAAAAATCGTGAAGAATCAATGCAGTGTGAGCTGGCGCATTCAGTATTTTCGGTACCAGTCGAGATTTGTCGCGTTTGAGGCCCAAAATGGAAGTGACTGATCCTTTTGAAATTCCAATATTATCAGCATGGTTTCTAATTGTAAATCGACGGTTTGCAGCACCAAATCTTTAATTTTTGGACGTGAGCTTCGTCGGTTGATGGTCGGCCAGAGGGCTCTTCGCCTTCAACGCTTTCTCTGCCTTCTTTGAACTGTTTATACCACTTCTAAACGTTTCTTTCCGATATCGGAATGCTCACCGAATGCCTTCTGCAACATTCTATACGTTTCCGCAAACAAAATTTAACGCAAGTTCTTTGCTCAATTAATTCAGACATTTCAAAAATCGCCGGAATCAGTTTTAGCGTCTCACAAAGCCAAGCGTAACTCAAACACTAATGAATATTTTGACGCCAATTTTCACACAGATGTCAAGGACAGTGTCAGCAACCTAAAAGATAAAAAATTGAAGTTCCATAATCCCTGGAATTTTAAATTGTAAATTGGTCTTACTTTTTGGACACAGTAGTAGGTCCTTTTTTAAAGAAAGTGTTTCCAAAATGCGAAACAGCGCTGTGCCATGGCGCGGGTAGATTATGAAATTAATGGCTAATGAGTCTAAATCTCGCATTGTTGCTCAGTTGAAGGGAGCGATAATTTTCTACTGCTAATTTGTTGCAGTAGAAAATATTTTGTTGCAATAGGAAGCAACGGCAACTAAAAAATTGTATCCGGTTGTTGTTGCATATTTTAACTACGACGCCAAAGATATTGCAACAAGTTCGTTATCTCTCATGCCTTTAACGGATGGCTGTACTGGTAGAAACATGGGGAAATTAGTTATAAATGCATTAGAGTTAAACAAAATTCCTTTGACTAACTGCATTGACTTTGGATGCAAATGGGATGACTGGAGGAAGAAATGATATGGCAGCTGTTTTATTAGAACAAAGTGAAAGTATTTTTTATTATGGGATGCGTTTGCTATTTAATTGATTTGGCAGCATGTAAAGGAATTAATTCCCTTTTTGGTGACATTGATCATATCTTTGAGTTTTTTTTTTATATGTAATGGAAAACACTAAAAGAAATAATCACCTGAAAGACATCTAAGAAAAGATAAGTAGTGAAATTCAAAACATTTTATAACATGTGGAAACATGTTATAAAATGGTGGTCTATGGGGAGGTGTTTAAATAGGTTCTTAAGTCAATGGTATGTTCTTTACTTTTTTCAAGTTCTTTAAAAGAGTTTCATCATGTGCAAACTTAGATGCCTTTAAGATACCGAGAGGAATGAAAATGGATGCAATAGTTAGTGAAAGTAACAATTTGGTGAATTCCAACTTAAAAGTTACAATATAGAAAAAAAAAAAAAAAAAAAAATGAAAATCCCCATCTTTGAATGGGAATAATGTAAAATTAAAGAAACTTATTTCAAATAATGAATCAAAGGTAGCAAAGATTGCTTCAAAGAAAGTTTTAGCATAAAGATATATTTTAAGTGTCTTTCATCCAATCTTAACAAAGCCATATGTCAATTTTCGCAACAAGCATTACCAACTTTGGAAAATACCTGTAGTCGATTGCAATACCACGTTCCTTTAATACATGTTTTGAGGCTCTTTTATTAGATTTATTTCAAACCATTGGAGTAAAGAAACGTTATCGAAATTTATAAAATCCGAATTTATTAAGAGTTGTTTTTGCATATTAAGTGTGACTTATCATAATTCTTATCACATAGAAATAGTTATTGGTTATGTCACCTCAAAGACTGTTGAAGAATTAGACCATGAAAAAAACTGTGTTTTTTAATTTCATGCTCATAAAATGTTCCACCAATCAAAAATGATTTTAGCAAAAAGGTTCTTACAAAGGGAAAAATGAGCTACTCATTTATATTTTAAAAAATGCAGAAGATAACGAGCGGTATTGCTCATGAAATCTTTTCAAATATAGGGTTTTCATAAGTCCTATGGTTTTGTTATCACCAAAATTTCAATTATCAATCCCATATTACTATTTTCTTCTTGCACTGTATATAACTGTTGTTCAATTTGATATTATTAAACCAGTTCTCATTTCTGAAAGATTATGCACTGAAAAATAATACCAAACAAAACTTCCACGATGCTAAAAATTTAAAATGGAAGAATTTTAGCTTTGAAATTTCTTTATTGTTCCAAAATTATTTTATCAAAAGTCATGTATAATGAAGCTATGCAAGTGCATTACCATTCCAGCCCTCAATGCAAATATGGAAAGAATATTTATCTTAATATCAATCCATTGGTCGTATGCGAAAAACAATTTATAAGAAAAATCAAAGTAATTTTGATTTCTACTTATAACTTTAAAATGACTTGCACCCAATTTTGTAATTATGTGATAGAAAAAAATTATAATTTAAAGTAAATTTTAAAAATATGACTGCTCTAAAAGATTAGCATAGCATCTTTTATTTTGTATTCATTTTATCAATTATTATAGAGATTTTTTATCAGGTCAAAATAAATTGCATTACCACTTTTTTTCATGTTTATTTTTATGCATGGTAAATTATTCATATGTTTCATTTATTCAAGAAAATGCGATTTATAAATACCAAAAAGATGTATTTTAATTATTTATCAAGAATTTGTGAAAACATGTTTGATTTAAATACTTTTCACTCTGAGAAATGATAATATTTATATTGGTAAGTCCCAAAAAAATTTTTTACTTTTTATTTTATTTTTTATGATTTGTTCATTTTTAGTATAGATGTGTGTATTTTGTAAAATCTTTATTTAACTTAAAATTCCCTGTACCAAAAGTCTTCCGAATTTTCATTCCTCAAAGTTTGTAGTTATGGTATTGAAGTTCATCGTAAATTAAAAACTAACTAATATACTCGTTTTGAGTTCAATATTTTTTTTTCCTAAGTAATTGGGCACTTAACTTATTATTCATTATTAAGAAAGAAGATTCACCATTTCTTAGTATTTAACTACAATGCTTGATAAAGAAGGGAAGAATTGTTTCGTATAGTTCTTGTTGAGAACTAGTCCAAAATGAGTAATAGGGAAGTATTTTCATGCGTATATGTATTGTTATATATATAGTTACGATTATTTATAAATTTGAATTAAAAATGTGGAATATCCTAGGAGTTTTTCTATTTTTATTATCCTGATATGAGATGTCTAAACTTGAATCCATTTCATAAGTCTTGTTTTCTACTGATAATAAAGATTTAATATGCTTATCTAGATATTGTGTAATAGAAGGAATTATCATATTTTTGGTAAAAAGTGTAAAATATAGTATATTGTATTAGTGAAAAGGTGTAAATTGGATAAAAAAATTATCTTTGATGATTATAATTTAAGAAAGATTCATAATTAAGATTTATGTGTGCTGTGAGATTTTTTTTTTTTTTTTTTTTTTTTGAAAGCTCATCTAAATAATGACTTCAAAGCCCTGTGTTATCTGACTGTTACAACATTCAAATTCAGAAAAAGATATAAATGTGTTTAATAAGGAAAAAGTGTAATAGTTAAGTAAACTATATTTTAAGGAAACTCCTGTGTGTTATTTTAAACACAAAATAAATGCCATAGATAGAACCTGGGTTTCCAGCTTTCTATATTTATTTTATGAAGTGCTCAAATGTACAATTTAAGTATCTTGTTGTGATATGTTATAAGACAACATTTGCAAGTTGATTGTATGGTAAAAACATTAAAATATAATCAACATCTCTGTTTTGCTGTTTCAACAATTTTTCTGTGATTTCCTGATTTGGACAAATTTTTCGTAGAATACATTCGTAGAATTTTAAATGACCAAAAAGACGTATTTGAATTCATTTATCGAACATGGTAAATTATTTTTAAAAAATTGTTAATATAAATGAGTGAAACAAATCCTTAAAAGAATTATGAAATTCATTGCTATTTTATTATTTTTTTTCAATATATGCTCTATTAATCGTTATTTGAAAGATGTATAAATATGTACGAGTATATTTTAGTTTTTTGAAATATTTCTACTGGATAAGAAATTGCTGTCATAGGAAAGTCTGTCTGGAATTTCTCAAGTGTTACTTCAGATCTGCAACATTTTGGGTTTCTCGACTCTGGTAACCTAACGTGCAAGAGTGATTGTGTTGTCAAAATTTCATAATACTTACCAAAATTGTCATGTTACTCATTCCGAAAATATTTTACCACTCCGAAACAAATATTAAAATGTTCATGATTCTTGTAGGCAATGGTAAAATACAGCATATTAAGTGGACCATATTGCGTCTTCCTTTAAATTGTATGTTACAATTTTACTTTGGGGGGGAAGGGGTCTAATTTCTTTCGCTCTCAGTTTTCTAGAATTTGATATTAGTTCAGAAAATTTCATTAGTACCCACAATCGCTACTGCAACCATGCCCCATGTTAATTGACTAACTATCTGATGATATTGATGGAAGAATCATCCGCACAGAAGTAGTCCAAAGATATAAGGGGAAGGCGACATTAGTATCATGTTGGAAAATGGTACCATGATGTTTCATGGCGCATTACGCAAAGCCCAGTCCACATTTGAATGGCCGTCAGCATCATTCGGAAAAATTCCCCAACCCGGTTCGTTTCAATTTTGTCGGAAAACTCAAAGCATGCGAGAATTTTTGCCAATTTTCGGGGAAAAAAAAAATCACCGCTCCAGATAGAATTAGTTTTTGGACACGCAGTAAAGGATTTATGAATTTCCAAAAAACGACCAGGGGTTCGTTAATAAGATGAGAGGGTTGTGTGTCGATATTGCATTGAAATGCTCGAAAAGAGCGATGCTCGCGACTCACTCATTTAAATGTGAACGCAGTTCAAACTGACGCAGGATATTAAGCTTTGGAACTCTGCGTAGGATATCGTATGAGATAGCACCCCACACCAAATATTATATATGTTTGCCTCTATAAAACCAAAACTAATTGGGATTGTTGGTCCTGGCATCTTCATTGATTCATTGGTTATCTGGCTCATGGATTGAAGTAGAATTCATTGCTGGAAACTATGCCATGACAACTATAATGATCGGCTACTACTCTAGATGACTTCGTCAATGCCGTGGGGTGAAAGACACATGTCTTAAAAGTCTCTGTGAGTGCAATACCACCTCAGCCAAGGGTCGCGAGTTAATAGTAGATACGATGGGTGGTGCGCAAAAGATTGTAGCACTTTGAATGCGGATGCCGTTCGGGCCTGTCGGCACTCATCTGCTCTTGCTTCGCATTCGCCCTTCTAGACATTATCTTGTTTCATTACTTTGGCCTTCTAGAACCTTAATTCCGCCGTTATGTTCATTGCAGAAAACCTTGGAAAAATCTTTGGAAATCTTGAAGAAATCTTTGGAAATTGCTCAAAAATCTTTAATAATTAACTTGTATCCGTATGGCGCAGATGGCAGTCTGCGACCAGACAATTTCACTCATCTCGACTAAGCGATCACATTTAAGGTTCTTCAATTAAGTATATTGTCTTCGGCAACGTCCAAACACTATTATTGGCTATATCTCCAAAAAAGTGTATCGCCGACAACGGGAAAAGATAAACCGTTCGAAATTGCCATCTGTCTTATATGATGCTTGTTGTGCAATAGAAACGAGCTGTGATTAAAGAAAGTACTCATTAGCTGTAAAAATTAAATCATCTTATACCATAGGTTTAAATAAATCTGCATGTGATTTTTCATGATGCTCAGATTATTATTTTAAAATATTGCTTTTTTTGTGTATGTGCTCGAAAGAATGTAATTTTAATAACATTGAAGTAGCATGTTGTACTACCATTGGCGAATAATGTCCTATGTTTTAACAAATGCGTTTCTCTTTCTTATTTAACATTCTAAATAGGATTTTTTTAGGTAAAAATAAAATTGTTCACAATAGTATTATAATGGTTAATATTTTTTTTTTACCTTTAAACTGAAAAATTCCGAATAAAGTGATTAAAAAAAAAAAGATTAGTGCGAAGGATAAGTCATGTTTCATTATTTGCGGGTTGTGCAAAACTTTCCATAATATTTCCAATGTTCTCTTTGTGTAGTTCTGTACACGGGGTGGTCGAAAAATCTTGACCTGTTTGGGGAAAAAGAAAAAGTACAAAAGATAGACATGCACGTTTTGTAGCATATGTAAAAAAGATTTTTTTTTTTCAAAAAAAAAAAAAAATAAATAAATAAATAAAGTAGGGCAAACACTTTATTCTTGGTGGACAATTTCTAAATAAGGGTAGTCGTATTAATGGGCATCGTGAGCTCAGATCTCGTTCTCTGTGTCGTATCTCAGTAGTTCTTGGGGCCACTGATAATGGCGATTCATGATAACCGCTTTGACGATCGATGTGCCCTCTTGTTCTGTCATCTCTCAAGAAGCTTCTCATTTTCTGTCATCTGTCAACCGCTGTGCTTGGCCATGGTTCAAACATTCTTGACAACCACATCGAATGGCGGGATTACACTGACCCAAGTGTCGAGAAAACATTTGATTTGGCCATCTTGCTAATTTTAGCTCAGTTGGACGTTTTCCCTTAACTGGTAACATTTGCTTATATTGTGTGCGAACCCGTATGCTAACCATTGGCACTGGTTGACAGAATTAAATTCGAACGACAGTTATGTTCTAAAAATTTAATTTCCTCCCCTTTCTGCAAATGTGATGCTCTGGATTTCCAGCTATTCACTCATAAAGCCTCCAAAATCGAATCATATGCATGTTGTATAAAAAGTTTATATACGCATTTCGTTACATGTCACCCGTTTGCGAGCCATTGGCACAGTCAATGTAAGTTGACGGAATCAAATTCGAATGAAAATTATGTCCTAAAAATGGAATCTCTTCTCTTTTATTCACCATCTGCAAATGTGATGCTCTACAGCTCCAGCTATTCACTCATAAAGCCGCCAAAATCGAATCATTAGCATGTCGTATAAAAGTTTGTATACGACATTTCGTTACAACCAGATAATTTATTCATAGTTCATTATCGGTTTCATTATTTTTTTAAAGAGTGTATATTGGAGAGAAATTTTTTATCTACATTTTTCTAATTGAGAAAGTAGATAGGAACTTCTACTATATAATTTTTTCTGGTTCACACACGTCAACCTTTACGTGACTTCCACACTGAGTAAAATTTTGAGCTGTTTTTTTGTTAATGTTTTACTTAGAACATCCTCATTCCTCTCTGAGAAGATACTCATTCTATCCGTAAATTTTCTCTTATCAGCTTTTAAAATTAAAAACTTTATATCCAAAAATACCAATTACGTCCTAGAATTGGTATTTCTCCTTTACGTACCATCTGAATTGCTCAATTGCGATGCTTTGGTAATTAATTTATTTATTCATTAGTCTCAAAAATATAATTATATTTATAATGATTCGAAAAATCTTTGCAAATGAAATTTCGTTACAATAAGTTAGTTTCTTTTAATCATTTGTTATATTGCTGAATTGGTACTGTCAAATTACAAATATTCATTATCAGAAATAGCTTTTTTATGTTATCTAAAGTCTATTATCATATTCGTAACCTATGCTCAGTTCACCATTTAAAAATAAGTTCCCATATCTTTTTTTTTTTTTTTTTTAGGATTTTCATTCGAGGTACTTTATGATAAGGTGTGATAAAAATTTTTAAGTACGTTTTGAAGAAAGGATACCAAGGTTGACTATCGATGATGAAAAAAACCCTGCTATTTGCTTTTGGATTAAAGTGCATTCAATAACCTTTTTCAGCTTTGTTTCTTCTTATCAGTGTTAAAATTCACATTTAATCTTTCTTTAATTCTGTATTCCTTCTTTTCTTCCGGTTTCTTTTTTTTTCAGTTATAGTTCTGTAAAGTTGGTTATTGAATTTAAAATTGGGTTTTTGCTTTGGACTAAAATTGATTAATATATTTTGAATATTTGAGTTCTAAATTTTAATTTTTTTTTCTAATGCAGCTGGCAAACACTTAGACAGCTGGCTTGGATGCCTTAAGGCAAGCGCTGCACAGACGTTACTCACTTCGCATTACCCAGGGGGCGCGTGTAACCTGCAGATAAGTCACGGACGCGGAGTATCAAGGCCCCCGCAACGCTCTACGATCATATTAGACCGGGACCTACGGTTTAAAGTGGATTCGAATCACTACAAACATCCATGGCACCGCCGGGACTCGAACCCGAAACCTGCGGTACCGAGCGTCAGAGCGCTAGCCACTCGGCCATTCAGGCCCTTAAATTTTAATGTTATTATATTTATATTTCGAGGTTTTTAATCTATTTTATCTAAGATAAAATGGACATGGAACAGCATGTTGAACACCATTTTGGGTTTTCGAATCCGGTGGGAGTGGTGTCGTGTACTTCATACTTTGTTCTAACGAAGAAACCACCAAAAATAAGGTTTGGTTTGGATCATCGCTCTACGGTCATCTTGCGCACACTTTAGGCTAAACAGACAGGAACATACATTTTAACGTGGATTCCGAACCACCAACAAAAATCCATGCCACCGCCAGGATTCGAACCTAAAGCCTTCGGTACCAACGGCCAAAGCACTAGCCAATTGGCCATTAGGCCGCACCAAAAATAAGGAGAAAAAAATAGAAAATTGAAAGCTAATTTATTGATGATCGTGCATATAAGCTGCAGCGATAAAACTGAAAATCATTAGATAAACGTGGTGTTTATCTCTCGACTCGTGGCAACTTGCTAATAGGATCGCGGTTCGAATCCTCTGGCAGCATTGTCATTGTTGGAGTCGCTGCTTTCAGAGACTCGATAGCGGCCTGAGGGGCCAATTGGCTAGCGCTCTGGCCTTTCGTACCACAGGCTCCAGGTTCGAATCCTGGTGGTGGCATGGATGCTTGTGAGTCGTTCGGAATCCACTTTAAACTGTAGGTCCCGGTCTGTTTAGTCCTCGCGTGCACAAGATGACCGTAGAGCGACAAACAAAACCAAATCGAGCGGACTGGAGGGTGATTGTGACAATATGTGTAAAGCGCTTCGCATCGATAGTCATGCTGCCTGGTTTCCCCCATACAACACTCAAGAAGCGCGTTGACCAGAAAATTAGCAATATATATATATATATGTGTGTGCGTGTAATTAAACTAGAAGCACTGCATGATATTACCGCTAATTTTTGCATATAATATTACCGTTAAAGATATAATATAATTATTTCAGTAATATCTAGTTATTTCGTGAGATAATAAATAAAATCAGTTAAAATGTGTAATAAATTGGTAATTGTTCATATTCTCTATTATTTTATAAAATAACTAACTAGGCAACTGGTAGATTGTAAAATAAAAACACAGTACAGCATATAAATTTTATTTACAAAGACACAACTAAAATATTTGTTACAACAAGAATTATTAAAATAGTGCTTGGAATTGAATAGAACATTAATTTTAAAACGAGCACATTTATTTATTTATTTATTTTTTTTTTGCTGCCACACTGCTTTTTATTTGCATGAAAGGTTTTTTGAATCTTTAATCTGTACCTGTACTTTGAGTTTTGGCAACCGATCAGAATATTTTCTTTATATTTCTCACATATTTAACCTCAATTTTTTTCCACATATTCTAAACTTAGATTGAGAATTTAACTGTTCTGCGTGATCATTTCTTGTTCTCAAATGAAAAACACCTTCTTCGTTTTCTTCCACGAGAAACAGATGATTAAATAGATGAACAAATAGATAGACGTTAAAATATATGATTACTTTTTACTCTCTCAACTTCAGGTAATGTGATATCAACTTTAACTCTTAAATAGGCTTAAGAATAAGATTTATCTGACATTAATGTTATCTTCTTAACTTGACATTCTAAACATTACTAAGATTTTTTTCTCTTCCCCTTTGGACATTCAATTCTTTAAAACACAATATACAAATCTTCTGTATGATTTTTATCTTCAAAAACATGTTTTCTAAACTTGATATGTCGTCAGGCTGCTGACATTCCAAACAAACTATGTTTTCATTGTAATTCTTTGAACACGACACTATTGAGTTACATTACACAACACGTTTTAATTTTACTCCTTCGACACATACTTTGATACTGTTGTTATTTAGCTTATCAGGTTGAAACGAAACACTTATTGCAGTCAAACCAACTTGCAAATATTCTCTCCCCTCCAATGATTGCCAAAAACTCCTATTCTTTCCAATATAAATTTTTGACAGTCTGATCTAGTTGCGCAACCAAATACACTTTCGTCATAAATCTTTTTTATATCGTTGTGAAAAGTTCTGTTTTTAATTAAATTAAGTCCAGGATTGGTTGTATTGCATATAGTATGTCGTCAACGTGTTTTCTATGTATTCCTTCAACACTGCTAGGCAAGGAAAATTACTTATTCCTCATTGTTGCTATAATCCGTTATACAAGATTGCTGTTTATATCAGAATTTTATTTTATCTTATTCTTAAAGGAGGAGTAGTTTCTTCTTCTTTAAGGAATAGTAGTTTATTCTTCTTCATCGGCCTGATGGCCAAGTGGCTAGCGCTGTGGCCTTTTGAACCACAAGCCTTCAGAATCGAATCCTGGCGGTGGCATTGATGTTGTGAGGGGTTTGCAATCCACTTTAAAACTGTAGTTCCTGGGTCCGTTTAGCCTTCTTGCTTGTACTCAAGATGACCGTAGAGTGACAAACCCCAAAAAATCTTCGTTGGTTCAATAGCCCCATGGTGCGACCAAGGTCTTCTGCTTATTGGCAGATTTCGAGACGAGAGATGCTTTTCTTTTTATGGGATAGGGTTGTCAGCTCTACGCCTAACGCTCTTACAGTCTTATTAGACTGGGACCTACGGTTTAAAGTGAATTCCGAACCACTACAAACATCCATGTCACCACCGGCAGTCAAATCCCGTAGTACCGAGTGCCAGAGCGCTAATCACTCGGCCGTTAGGCCCTAGTTTATTATTCTATGAACTAAATTATAGGACACAAGTGTATTTTTCAACCTACCCCATCTTTTAGGGTCCTTTCCAATTTTGTATCAAGTATAAGTATAACATTGGGAATGAAACTTATTTTTTCATATTGCTGGAAAATGAATAATAATTAGTGTAGTGCAGTAACATACATTTATAAAAAAAAAAATATTGGGCAACAATAAAAATGTTAATGTTCAATTCTTGTTTTGTTTTCCTCAACAGCTACATTTTTGAAATTTTTCATTTTATAATTTTATTAAATAAATAATTCTTTTAAAAAAAAGGGCATTTAATTATCTATTTTGCTTATTAACTCAAAGGGCACGAGACCACCGCTATGTTTCAACATTTTACAATGAAGGAGCTACAAGGATCTCCGTAATAATCTACAATAAGAGAATTCTTTTGTTAGTTGCAATATCCCAGCTGCCAAGAATAAATCTGTTTTCAGAACATTGCATTCAAGGTCATAAGTCGTGCAGGAGCGAGGAACAGACGAATATACGAAGGAAGTAGGTCATTTCATGTATTTCCTGTCATTTAAATGACTTACGGGCAGATGTTTTGAAAGGTTCATGTTTGGTGCCATATATACATTCGATAAAGATGAATATTTAAAAACGAGCATTTGAAATCAAATTATGATTTCTTAAAATTTTAAGCTAAGTCATAAGTCATGCAGGAGCGAGGAACAGACGAATATACGAAGGAAGTAGGTCATTTCATGTATTTCCTCTCATTTAGATGACTTATGGACAGATGTTTTGAAAGGTTCATGTTTGGTATCGTATACGCATTCGATACAGATGAATATTTAAAAAGAACATTTGAAATCAAATTATGATTTCTTAAAATTTTAAGATGACTGTTAACTTTCCTCTTTCTTTTATTACTATTTGATGATTTAAAACACTAAAAAAAAAGACAATAACTTTTGTATTGCTTTACAAAATTATCCAATGTTACATAAAATTCTTTTTACTTTAATACTTATGTTTTATATCGGTAATTTTTCTAACAGAACCAGGCATCTTTTGCAAATTATTTTATATGGCTTAAAAGGAGAACAAAAATCTCTGTATTGTAAAAAGTTAGTATTCATAAGGTGTTCTAGATGTCGTGAAGCATACTGCTTCTCCTGCTGTTATGAAAAGTATCACTCTGGTCCTGTACAAATCTTCCAACTGTAATATTTAAGAATTATGTAATTCGGTATACAAACATGAATCATAAATTTTATAACTATTATATTAATTATAACTTGCATTCTTCATTGGCGCAATAGCACCATAGTGGGCCAAGGCCGTCTGCTCACTGGCAGATTTCGATACAGGAGATGTTTTTATTTTACGGGTTAAGATTCTCAGCCTAACGCCCTACTGTCATATTAGACCGGGACCTACGGCTTAAAGTGGATTCCGAACCACTACAAACATCCATGGTACCGCCGGGACTCGAACCGAAAGCTGTGGCCCCGAGTGCCAGAGCGCTAACTTGCATTCTATTTTACATCAATTTCAAAAACAGATTTCATTCTCAATGTTATGGATTGAACTGATACAGAACTCCTAAAATTGGATATAATTTTTAGCATTCAACATCATCATCATTGGCGCAACAGCCCCATAGTGGGCCAAAACCGTCTTGGACTCGAAGCCGAAACCTGCGGTACCGAGCTCTAGCCACTCGGCCATTCCGGCCCTCTAGCCCCAAGTTAACCTATATAATAATTTTTAATTTTCATTTGTATGCCATTGGGGAAAAGAAATGCTATGGAGACATATATGAAAAACAATTAAATAAAATAATTAATTTCAATGTAAAAAACATTAATTACACATAAAAAATTAAATAAATATATTCTTTGCATTTTAGAACAAGAATACTCAACAATAACATATGAATACAAGTTGGAAACATAATTGAAATAAAACATTTCTATTGGGTTAGCAAAAAGTACATTCTGTTTTTACCATGTACTTAAATGGTGAAAACTGAAAATTTTTTTTTGCCAATCCAATCATGACGATCAACGCTTCAATAATGGTAATACAAAGTTGGATTTTTTAATTAATCACTATATATATACATATATGTGTGTGTGTTATAATTTAATTTTATCACTAAAACACACATAATTGTATCTTTTAAATCATTTGTGTTTTAGTGATAACATTTTATTATTATTTTTAAGCGGAAACATAAATAAAGAAAATAAGTATTTAATCTTAAAATTTCTGAAAATTTAACATTGTTCTTAAATTTTCTTTAATTAACGATGAAAAAAAAAAGCAGAAAAAAAATTAAAAATAGTTTTTATTTATGTTTAAATTAAATTTTTTTTTAATTAGAAAATATATTGTTCTCTAAATTAGTTCCAAATTAAACTGCACGTTGTTATTTTATTTTTCTTGTAATTTTCATATGCAGATAAGTACACCTAATTCTGTTTTAACACGATAGATATGTTTCCGAAGAATATGGGTAAAAAAATTGGTGTAAAAAAAGCATATTACATCTATGGAAAACTAGAAGATTAGTTCCAGTCCTAAGAAATCAACAAAAAAATAGTACAATAAACCGCGAGTTTTCATGTTAGAATCTTAAACATTTTATTTCGTCAAGATTGCATATGGATGATTCAAAATAAATCGTCATTTAAAAAGGAGACAAAAAAGAAAAAAACATGTCTCTAATTCATCAACACAAAATTCGGTTATATTAGAAAAGACGGGATTTTTTTTATTTTAATACATCCTGGCCAAACAGTTTACCAACATGTATTCCAAATGAATGGTTGTAATTCAGCTAACGATAATTCAATTTGACTTATACAATCCATAATTGAATATTTCCTCCATACATCAATGATTGTTAATGTTTCATCGTTCAGTTTGTCCAAAACGGATTGAAATGTCGCTTTACGTGGTATGTTTTATATGTCGCAATTATACCTTGACCTAATGGTTGTATCAAGGATGCAGTATTAGGCAAAAGGAAGAAAAATTGCACGTTTGGATGTTCTAAGACGTGATGGTCGGGTGCATTGTCTATAATAAAATTAATTTAATTAGTCAAATCAAATCAAATTAGTCAAGGGTCTCCAATTTAAATTGGAAACCCTTGACCAAAATGCTTTCCTACAGAAGTCGCACCTTGTCCAATTGCAAGGCGATATAAAATATATAAATTTTAATATCCAAAAAATTCGGTCTTGTTTGAATTATGTGACATTATGTATAGGATACTGAAAATATTTCAGTTATAATTAATAAAACAAAGATTTATAAACATCAAAAAAGTACTTTTCACTTTGAACACCAAACTCAAAATGCAGAAAAAGCAGACAAAATTCCATTTTGAAGTTATAAAATTCGGGGAATTCCCGCAAATGGAAATCGCATGACATTCCTCGTCTCCAATGTCGCAGTTTAAAATTAAAAGTAAAACAAAATTTTCTTGTTTGAATTTAGGTCGTTCATGTGAAATCAAAATACGTCGTGTAAAAGGGAATTAATTTTTTTTTCTAATTCGCGTTAAATTAAAATCGCGTAAAAACAGAATTGAGTGTATTTGTAAAATCTGTGTGATTTATTATTTACTCTATGTAACGAAAAACATTTAATATTTAAATTGTTATTGTTAAAATGTATTAAAGCCTAACCATATTAAACTGTTAAATAATGGAATTAACTTACTTAAACATTTTAAAGGATTTATTATTATTTAAGTAACTATTGGGAAAGATAAATATTTTATGTATTAACGTAGTATACTCTGTTAATGTGTTCTGTATATGTTAGGTTTTTTTTTAATTTAAAAATTCCTGCCACGCAATGAATATGATATCAGCAACAATATATTAAGAGAATTTAAAATATGTGTCTCCTGCATTTGAAATCACTTATTTTGATTAGAACACATACCGTATTATAGATAACTCGGCATTCTTTGCAACAGGTTTTTCATGGCCAAGGGTTTAATAGTTTGAATGCCATTCATTCTTAGAGATGAATAATAAACAAGGCAAATAACTTAAGGGCAATTTTCAAAACTTGTTCGAGTGCATGTTTAAGCGAAGTATAAAAAGGTTTATGCACCTAGAGTATTTAACCTATGTTACATTTTACTATATACCATGCCATTTTTAGTAATAGAAAGTTTTTTAATCCTTTGTTTTTTTTCACCAATTTAGTTTTTATAAAAAAAATGAATGTATAATATAATAAATCTATTACAACTTGCTTATCTAAACCAGCAGTTTGTATTCTAATAAACTAAAAGCACCAACTTGTTGGAGGTAAATTTTAAAAAGCTAAAAGCAAATTGATAATAAAATCTTATTTATTTCATAAACATGGTTACAAAACTCTAAGACGCTATTTAAAGTTTTGGGACATACTTCTTTCAACCTTAATCCGCACATTGGTATGCAATGAATATTTCATAATATATCTTGAATAAGATTTGTGGAAAATTATGTTTTTTAATCTTCATGTTTTAAACTGTGCGTTTTTATACTTTGAATTAAGAATAATTTACCGCTTTGAAGTTTCATTTTTTCATTTTTTTTCATATTTTAAAATTATATTATTATAATAAATTAGTTCGTCGTGAATGTGACGATAAATTATCAACAATGACAATGTTCGACATGAATGACCAACTTGTGAAGTACTTTCATCTGATTGGCTCTGTAAAAAATATTCAGAAAAAAAAAAAAAAAAAAAAAAAAAAGGTTTGGTTTGTCACTCTACGGTTATTTTGTGCACACTTTGGGCTAATTAGATCGGGACTTACAGTTTAACGTGTATTCGAACCACTAACAAATATCCATGCCACCGCCAGGATTCGAACCTGAAGCATGTGGTACCAAAGGCCATAAATAAAAAGAAAAGGAACGAAGAGTGATTAAAAAGAATGCAATTACGGATAAAGTTGAATAAAAAATAATTAATACAATTACAATATAAACAATTTTTTGTAAAGGTTTTAATTATTTCAAAAAAAAAATTATTTAATTATTAATGTAATTAGTATTAATAATTTAATTATTAATGTAATTAGTATTAATAATTAAATTATTAATGTAATTAGTAATTATTTTATTATTTTAGTTATTTTTAATTATTCCAGAAAAAAATATTTCATTATTAATATAATTAGTGTTATTAGTTAATTAATTATTCTTTTAGTAATTGTTACTGTTTAAAATGCATTAAAGCCTAACCGTATTCAACTGTTAAATAAATTAAATGCTAATATTAAACGCCAAAAAAGTTAAATTAAACGCCAATACGCTTACTATATTCTTACATCTAATACTAATTATATTAATAATTAAATAACTTTTCTGGAATAATTAAAAATAACTAAAATAATAAACTAACAAAATAATAATGAGGGCGTCAACTTTCATTGATATCTGTAATTATTCACTATAATATTTTACTTCCTTGCCTCATAGTTTTCATTCGCTTAGTTGATTACTAATTAACGATTATTACGAAATTGAAGCGATACTTACTATTAATTTGTTAATATTTTAAATTTATAGATGTATTTAGTGAATATTTATATATTCTTATGCCTCAGAAGAAGAAATTTTAAAAAAATTCTGGGAATCATTGAAATAATTTAATAATGAAATGCGTTTCTAAATTAAACTCCTAAAAACTTTTGCAACAGTTCATTGCTCACTTACCTTTAAGTCAAGATTTCTTGAATCTTCTGTTACCCATTGAGGAAAACGTGTCTTATAATCAGACGTGTAGCAGGAAAATTGATTAAGGAAGTTTTTGAAGAAGATATACTGTGTCGTCATACCTGTTAGACTACATACTTGAGATGAATTTAATGAAGTAGCTTTTCTAATTTGTAATCTAATCACACATGTAAATTTTATTACTCTTTCAAAGCCATTAAGAAACAAAACGTTAGTATTTTAATTCTTTTATATTTATTTAATTGATAATTCTGTTTCACCCATTTTAGTTTTTTGAAATTTTCCTAAAATTTGTTATTCTGTCTGATTTTTATTTCTTTTGGCGCTAATGACAATCTAGCATTTTTGTATTTGAAAAGCACTCTGCTCTATCTTGAGGCAAAAAAAAAGAACTTGTCGGATGAGTCTTTAATTGGTTCTGAGAATGTCTCTATCAGTATTGCTTTCGAGAGAGTAGAGCAAAGTTTGAGTTTAATAGAGCTCGCTTTGTAAATAATCATGCTCGCTTTATCCAAACGGAGAATTAATTTTAGACCTTCCTGTGGCGAAAATTTCTTCGAAGTAAGACATCCCTTTTGTTTTTATTTATTTTGCGCTTGAATTTGATTAGATTTCGAATTTTTTTTTTTTTTTTTTTTTTCATATTTTTAAAATTATATCTGGCTTTTTTTTTTTCATATTTTTAAAATTATATTTGATTTTTTTTTTTTCATATTTTTAAAATTATATTTGGCTTTTTTTTTTTCATATTTTTAAAATTATATTTGGCTTTTTTTTTTTCATATTTTTAAAATTATATTTGGCTTTTTTTTTTTCATATTTTTAAAATTATATTTGGCTTTTTTTTTTCATATTTTTAAAATTATATTTGGCTTTTTTTTTTTTTTCATATTTTTAAAATTATATTTGGCTTTTTTTTTTCATATTTTTAAATTATATTTGGCTTTTTTTCATATTTTTAAATTGTATTTGGCTTTTTTTTTTTTCATATTTTTAAATTGTATTTGGCTTTTTTTTTTTTTCATATTTTTTAAATTATATTTGGCTTTTTTTTTCATATTTTTTTTTTATTATTATTGGTTTTATTTTTTTCATTTTCTTAACAATATATTTGGCTTTTTTTTTTTTTTTATTTTCTGAATTGAAACATATATCTTTTTCCTCTTTTTTGTTTTAAAAAACAAAGATTTTTTTCTTACGAAATTAGATTAATCATAAAAATGTTTATTCTGGAATGTTTTGGAAATAATAATCATTGTATTTTTAAAATAAAAAAGAAAAAATTATGCAATTCACACCCATTTTTTTTTTTCTTTTTTTACTTAAAATATATACATTGATATTAAACATATTAATTCTCGGTTTATGTTACTTTATTACAATTCATGATGGTACATGTTATTTTATTATTATTCACTTGACTGTTTATGTAAAAAATATTGACTTTACTGTGCAAATAATTAAAGCCCAAAAATATTAATACTTTTTCTAATATCTTTGTAAGCGGAATCAATCAATCAAATTTAATTGAATATATACCTTGATATTTAATTTTTTTACAGTTTTAATTTAGTGAATTATTTATTCTTTATTAAAAATCTATTTAAAGTTGCATAATATTTCTAAATTTATATTATGCATCTATAGAAAGAAAACTGCGATTAAATTAATAACTTTTATTTTATTTATTTATTTATTATTATGTATATATATATTTGAAAAATTCTATATATGCATAATACAAAATTGAAATTTTCATCATATTAATTGGTTTAAAAAAAAAAAAAAAAAAAGGCTTTATAATTAGTGTTACATTTTCGTACTAAATAGATATTTTATTTATAAAAAATATTTATAATATATACTTAAAAAGTTATTTTCCCCTAATTCGAAATAAAAACATTGTTATTTAATATATTTTTAACATTTTAAGTTAATATACCTAAATTTAAAATGTAAGTAGATAAAATTTATTTCATAAAGTTTCATTGTAATTCAGTGTTAACATAAACTTTTATCATGTTAATGTTATAAACTTTTAAAAATTATCAGATTTCCTTTTAATATATGGTTTGTTTATCATAAATGGCAATAACACACACAACCTATTATTATTTTTTGTGAATTGAACTTACCCATTCAAAGAACTGAAATTATGCAATGTCTGATTTTACTCATTATTTTCTGCAACCACTTAGTACAAAAAAAGTCTATTTGGAATTCATACTTTTATACATTGGAAAAAAATGAAAATTATAAAAAAATATTAAATTTTATTGTTACTCTTTTGTCGAAAAAATGAAAGTTTTATTCAGTACGGTCTATTGAATATGCTTGATTGTTAAGAATACTTTTATTAGGCAATTTTATGAATCTAGATATTAAACATGCCTGTACACACGTTTATTTCTCTTGCAACAAATTGAATAGCTGTTTTCAGAATATTTTAGGGCACTTATTTCTATTACAGCAATTAGACTGCCATTTTAAGTAATATTTTAAGGCAATTAATCTACTGCAGCAATTGGACTGGCATTTTTAAGAGATTCAGTGCAGGTACTTCTGTAACAACTAGGATGGTATTTTTAAGAAAATAATGTACTATAGATATTATTACAATAAATAAGATAATATTTTGTTTATAATATATGAATACAATAAAAATAGTTTTCAATTTTTTTTTTTTCTGTTTGATCAAATGTTTCATTTTTCTGATTAGTGAAAATTAATTTTTAAAAACATTTTAGCATATTATTATTATTATTATTATTTTGCTATTATTATTATGTTGTGATTCTTCCACTCAAAACAAATTCAGTTGTAAATATATCTATTATTAAACTATTTTTTAAAATTCTTCCTGTTTGTCATATTATCTTCATATTTTGAAAATCCATCATTTTTTATAGTCAGAAAAGTGATTATAAATGTGCAGCATACTTGTAAAGATATTCCATTGAAGCATTTTAGAATAGAATTAATAGTTTATTTTTTAAAATGGAACATTTGATTTTAAGAATCAAGTTACGTGAAACAATCTAAACTTTCATGGCATGCATTAATTTAAAATTGCAACACTGTGCTTGTACTTTTTCTGTCGCATTTGACTATCGTTAATGTGAAAGTTGTTTGATCCAAATGGCATCTTATGGTTTTTACCACAGAAATTGTCAAGTGAGTTGCAGTCCAATGGAACTAGATTTTAAATCTATAATTTTTATGCTTAACTAAATGAACAAAAATAGAAGTTTTACAATAGTTTTTAATTTAAATTACAAAGTTATTTTTTTAAGTTTGAAACACTGCTAAATAATATGCTTTAAAATGAAAATCCAGGTGGACTTTTATAAAAGTTCCAAATATTTTTGTAGATAAAATAGACTAAATGTGTCATTAGGATTAAAAAATAACTCCTTTTTATCTTCTTGATGCTAGATGCCCTCCTTTATAAATAAATAAAGAGAAATAAATGTATTATTTGTTTACCTTTCATCATTGTCAAATAAATGCTAAGATATTCATAATAGCTTTCATTTTTAAGAACATGTGCACTCTAGTTCAGTGTACTGACATGTTTAATGCCCTTGTTATGCTATTGTTATCTGATCTATTGTTAGAATAAAGTTAATAATCTGCATTTTACTAGTTCAGATAGTGGGAAATGTTCAGTGCAATCGTGTGTGGGATCATCATTGGGGGCATCACATTCGTCATAGAAATTATTTATAAACAAACACGTCTGTACTTTTTATTCGGTTCGTATAGATAGTTTATTTCCTTGTTTTCTTTTGCAATCTTTCGTTGATAAAATTAAGTTGATTTCGTCAGTATAAAATTAAAAACCTGTATTCAAAGGGGATCAGTTATAGTAAAATGTTGAATACGATTGGAAATTGGATTTTTCAAAGAAAGCCCACACCTAAACCTTCTCCACCTATTTCTTTACAGGAGAATGATTATCAAAAGCTGGCAGAAGATGCTCTTAAAAAAGCAATAGCGATTTTAGAAGCGGATGATTGGAAGAAAGAGAAAAGTTATGGTAATGATACAATTTATTCCAAAATTGTACCTCCTTATGGAAAAGTCTTTAAATTCGAAGTAAGTTAGTTAGATATTATATTATTCTTTAATTTACATTACATTATTATTGTCTTTTATCATTAGTACTTTTATGAAAACATCAAAGACAAACAAAATAATAGAAAAAAAAATAATAGTATAAGTTAAGCTTAATTTTAATTTTTAGAAGTTTAACATTTACAAGTTTAATTTTTACTGTAAAATGTAAAAAATTAACTTGTAAACTGTAATCATAAAATGTAACTTGTAAATTATACAAAATAATAGAAACCTATTGTATAATAAAAATAATTATATAATAGAAACTTTTAAACAGCAACATAAAAATTTTTAAGTGTTAATAAATGTGACCTGCATAAAAACTATGCTTTTGTATGAATATGAATAAATGTATGAGTACCGATTCACACAATTATAATTTCATGCCGAAATTGATATTTATGAATAATATAAAAATTTGAGGAACAAATAAAAAAAACGTAACATTTTGGTTGACGAGTCAAATGAAATGAAATCTTTAAAAACATGTTTACTGTTAAACAAGTTTTATGAAAAAAAAAAAAAGTGTTTAATATCTTAGATTTCTTATAGTATTGAAGATTTAGAAATGAGAAGTACATTAATTTTTTTGCAAATTTTAAAAGAAACATTTAAAAAAAGTTATGTTTCCTAATGACGAGATAATGAAAATGCAGCATGTTTAATGTTTTCATAGGAATAATTTCATTTTGTAATAATAGATAATTAAAAAATTATTAAAAAAATTAAGTTTCTTTATGACAAGATAATGAACATGTAGCATTTTAAATATTTTCATATGAATAATTTCAATTTTAATAATAAATAATTAAAAAATTATGTTTCTTAATGACAAGATAATGAACATGTAGCATTTTAAATGTTTTCATAGGAATAATTTCAATATAATTTTAAATGAATTAAAGTTTTTTTTTTATTGTTATAATGTTTATATTGTGGTTTGTGTTTCATTACATTGTGAATATTCGAAAAGTCACCATAATATTGGTATCATTATAAATGAAATATTTTAATTATAGGGTATTTTAAATGTTCCTCCTAAAAAAGTCCTCGAAATATTATATAATAGAGCAGAAGAAATGCATAAATGGAATCCTACTGTAAAAAGAGTTAAGGTAAGAAATTTTTCTCTATTTATTAATGCGCTTTTATTAGTTTCACCTGTATGTTTGTTTGTTTGTAGCTGACTCTTTGGGCTCGATTTTGTCCTACTTTAAACGATCAGATTTAATTTAAGCGTTGTAGACTTATCAAGGACCGATGACAATAAAATATTTTGATAAGTTTATTATCTCATCACGATTAGGATCGCCAGGATTAGTGATTTTATTTTAACTTATGAAGAGCAATTTTACCCATGTAGAATTAAAGTACCCAAGACATTCAAATCTACGTGGGACAGTGGCACAACGGATAACGCGCCTGACTACGGATCAGGAGATTCCCTGTTCGAATCCTGGCTGGCTCGACATATTCGCATTTAGCCTTTGTTTTACTCACAATTAAATTATTGTAAGAACTATAGTTCCAGTCCTCCGTACCGGGACCTCATTTAATATTATAATTTAAAAACATGCTTTTAGAGTTAATCAAACTAATAAATTATAGTTTAAAAAAAACTAAAAACATGATTAATCATGAATCCTTATCATGATTAGGATTAGTGATTAAAACACACAGCCTTTGAAAAGTCATCTTGATCGGAGCATCATTTTCCCCTGGAGATCTGTTTCTCGTCATACGCACTATTTAAGCTGCAAAGAAACATTTACAGACATCTTTCAGACATTCAAACCTACGTGTTACAGCGGCGCAACGAATAACGCGCCTGACTGCGGATTAGAAGATTCCTGTTCAAATCCTGGCTGGCTCGACATATTCGCATTTAGCCTTTGTTTTACTCACAATTAAATTATTGTAAGAACCAGTCCACCGTACCGGGACTTCATTTAAATATTGTAGTTTAAAAACACTAAAAAACATGCTTTTAGAGTTAATCAAAGTAAAAAGGAAAGTAATAGTTTAAAAAAAACAAAGAAACATGCTTTTAGAGTTAATCAAACTAAAAAGTAAAAAATAATTGTTAGCATAAGAATAAAATTACTGACGAGAAAATGAATGTCGCTGTTCTAAAAGCGTGGGGTGCTTTGTATGACATTTTTAAACTAACTCTGCATTTCGGAATGAAACTAGTGAAAAATTATAACGATTGATATCGAGCACCCCACGCTTTTAGAATAGTGACATTAATTTTCTCGTCAGTAATTTTATTCTTATGTTAACAATTATTTTTTACTTTTTAGTTTGATTAACTCTAAAAGCGTGTTTTAGTTTTTTTTTTTTTTTTTTTGATTATGATTATAATTATCTCGAAAAGTATAGTTAGCTGTTAGAATTTGCGTTCTTCTTTCCTTTAAATTAAAAGTAGCTAAAATTCTTTATTTTGTGTTACTAATTGTGTTTATTTCATTCCTTTTAGATTATTAAAAAAATAGATGATTTTTGTGATATAGCTCATGTAATTGCTACTGAAGGTGCTGCTGGATTGGTTTCTAGCAGGTAAACATTTTTATTGTGATATTATTCGTGCAGATATCAGTAAAGTAATTCGCTTAAAATTCCTAATTAATAGCAGTTACTTAAAGAAAGATAAGTTATTCTAACAGTTTCCAATCTCATTGATGTTAAACTGTAGATCCCGGTCTAATTAGTCCAAAGTGTGCACAAAATGACAGCATAGCGACAAACCAAACCAATTTCATTGTAAACTTAAGTTACAGGATGTGCTATAGTTACATAACTCGTATAGTTTTTTAAAAATGCTTTTAATAAATATTAAATTTATTAATTTATAGAAACCTGTATGATATGAATAAAAAGTTCAATAATAAACACAATAAGGATTAATGTTGAAATTTAGTAAAGTTTTGAAAGGCGAAAAGAATAAAATACTTGATTCCAAATGCTGTTAAGAATTTTCATTGAAATAACAGTGAAGTTCGAATATTTCTAATCGCCTTAAGTTATTAAGCATGCCTATCGCCTTTAGTAACTATATGCATGCTAAATATACAAGACTTGTGGCCCATTGGAAACGTGCGCCGCTAGTGAGCATTGGGCTGAGGTTTAATCCACTGGCGGCATTGTTGTAGACACTGTTTCAAAAACGGGAAGACTCGATCGCGTTTGTGATGTTCAACATTTTGCATCGTCGCCTTAAGTTATAAGCATGTTAATCGCACTTAGTAACTATATGCATACTATATATGCCCGATTCGTGGCCCATTGGCAAAGTGCGCCGCTAATGAGCATTAGGACTGAAATTCAATCCACTGGCGACATTGTTTTTTTTTTTTTTTTTTCTAATGCAGCTGGAAAATAGACCGTGATCTTTTTATGCCATAAGGGCTGCACCGACGTTACTCACTTTGCACTATCCAGGGGGAGCGTGTAACTTGAAGATAAGCCACGAACGCGGAGTAACAATGCCCCTGCAACGCTCTACGATCGTATTAGGACCGGGACCTACAGTTTAAAGTGGATTCCGAACCACTACAAACACCCATGGCAACGCAGGGATTCGAACCCGATACCTGTGGTACCGAGCGCCAGAGAGCTAGCCACTCGGCCATCCCCTATTGGCGATATTGTTGTAGACAGTGATACGCTCTGTTTACAATAGCACATCTGAAGGAACTACGTGTCCTTTGGGTTCGGAGGTGGGGGAAGGGAGCTGCCCCTACTTTTATACCACACTTCACCACTATCATATACGAGCATCGGCGAAGCACCAGGTCAGAAAATGAGTGCATTCCAGGGACCGACCGCTGCAAGCGGAGGAGTTACCCCGCAATGCAGTTTCCCCGCAATGTTGTAGTTTCAAAATCGGTGAGCCTCGATGGCTTTTGTGATGTTCAGCATCTTGCATTGTTAGGCGATCTGCTTATCTAGAGTTTTCCATGTTTTCTCCCATGCGATACATAAATGATGACATTTCCGTCTAAAAGTCCTCCTAGAAGGCACTGCCCTCTTTCATCAGTGACTCGGAGCCAAGCCAGACTTTTACTTACTGGTGCTGAATCACAACCTCCATGCATGAGTAGAATACTCATGAGATGCCCGTTCCACTTTGCAGAACATTGAGGATGAATCGCGCACGTACTACGACATCAAAATTTACTGCACGATTGTAACTATTTTGAAATTTGTTAATAAGTTTTATTAGCATCGTATTTC